>JAASGH010000321.1:0-17896 GCA_023334155.1 Globisporangium heterothallicum
AAAGTTCAATATCCTCTTTAGCGGTCTGGATGCAGCGAACAATGGAAGCATTTACACCGATGCAATCCTCCATCTCTTTGAGCGAGAAATCGAGGAAGACCAAATGGCTTGTGAGATCCCAGAGATCGAAGATGATGATGTGCCTGAAAAGCTCCATCAAGATGGGATCCTCGAAATCGACCTACGTGCTGCGAAAGACTTGGCGACAAGTGGGCGACATCAAAGTCGTGCTCAACGACAAATGCAGAGAAAGGTCCATTTCCCAACGATCATGTTCAGCTCGGCTGAGACTTCGCTTCGACGAAAGGTCGTCGCGGAAATATGTGAGCAGAACCCTGCACTCAAGATGCAACTCTTGCCTTTCTTGAAGCGGTCTGGACTCCTTGCTCCTGGAGATGTTGCTGCACTGAAGCAGCAAGCAACAGGGGATCTTTCAAGAGAGTCAACGTTTCCATACCAGCAGGTTGCTGGTCCCATCGCGACCTTCTTTGAGATGCTGGAGAACATGTACGCAGCGAAAGATGTGGACCTCGATAGACGCAAAGACTTTGCGAAGCCATTGGAGCTCGATGCGCGATCACCGCTCTACAGTAAAGTCAGCGACTACAGACCTTCATACTCCAGTCGAGGGTTCGAAAACAAAGTAGAGATGGTGCCGACATTGACATCTGATCTTCACAAATCTGATCGCATGAAAGCGCTGGAGCAGAAGCGAAGAGACAGGCTGCTTACTTTGCAGAAGCGAAAGCAGCTCGCTCTCGGGGACAAGCAAAAGACGTCTGCTCTCCCCCGGCTAATCGGCGGAAGAAAAAGTGGTTCCACCTACGTGAGTTGCATCGATTGTGGCGCTCGTGTGCTGCAAGGAGGGAGGAGAGATGCTGATGGAGTCTCGCTTCACACCTTTTCGTGCGGAGGCTCGAACTGCACGAGTTCGTTTTGCAAGGCGTGCTATATCCTTCTCCCTGACAAGAAGAAGTTTTGCGAAGACTGCTTCCAGCACGAACTTGTGCCAATCGAGACGTTTGGTGAGCAGCTCCGCGCTGTCCTGATCGAGAAAGTCGGGTCCTCGGACGAACAACGGAAGCTGCTAGAAGAAACATTCCGATCATTCGATTCCGATAGCTCGGGAGCGCTGAGTCCGGAGGAGTTCGGCCACGCCATCGATACGCTCAACATCCAGCCACCCTTGAGTGACGAGCAAAAGCAGCATTTGCTTGTGCAGTTCGACACAAACAGAGATGGGGAAATCAGTCTAGGCGAGTTCAAAGACTGGATCTTGAAAGACCAATTGTGGAGTCCGTCGAAAGGTGGTCGTGGTCTACTGGAAAATGCATTCTTGAGCTCTGTCAGCACGCGCGAGGTTGGGAAGGTCACTGACGACATCCTCAAATCTGTGATCGCTCCAATGGTCGATAGCATCGTCGATATGGCGTTTGATGCCTACTCGTTTAGCTGCTCGATTGGTCACTGGCTGCATACAAGGAACTCGACCAAGCCGAACAGTTTGCGAGTCTTCCACGATAATTTCGAGTCGAGAGGAGATCACGCTCCTAGTGAAGCGGGTGCGATTGTATTCATGCGACTCATGAATCTGGCGATGTCAGATAATTTGGATGGAGGAGGAAGCTACAGTCCGACCGTTGCTGCGAAGATCTTTGAGCACTTCGACTCCGACAAGAGTGGCAGGATCGACCGCGAAGAGTTTATGGCATTCTTGCAATCGCTGGGACTCCACCTCAACAGCAGTGACACAAGATTACTCATGCGCAGAATAGGAGCTACTGCAGATGATGGGTCCATCGGGTTTGCGACCTTTATGGCGTATGTGGAGATGGTTATGGTGCACCCCAGCCACAATGGTGCTGCTTCTAGCTTGGGCAGCACGAAGTCTCTGCTCGACCTCATCATTCAAATCGACGCAGCTGTTGCCGGCGATTCAAGGAAGCGAGAGAGTATCTGCAACCTTTTACAGCAATTGCAGTGGAATGCAAGGAAACCTGAGGCGGTGTCATTGTGCAAGGACATTCGGAATGCGACCGGGCTCAACTTGGGAGTCGAGCAGATACAGCGCTTGGGGAACGCGTGTTTCTTTCGAGAAGTTGAGCCAGGGATGAGCAGTCAAGCTGACTCGCATCGCCAGTCTACCGAATCCAGTCAAAACGGCGATGATGATGACAGCTTGCTTGAGGCGAAAAGCAGCGGAGATGTGCTCACCTCGATCCTTTTCTCTGCGCGCTCGATGGTGATACCCCAGCTGAAGGTCTTCGATTTGTCGACGATCTGTAGTCAAGTTGCATCGCATTTGGAGCAGCGAAGTGGATCGACCAATATCGAGAGTATTTGGAAGATCATATTTGCATTGGAGCACGCTGAAGCAATCGATCAGAGAGACTTCCTTGATGTTCTACTGCGCTCTGGGTTCACTATTGCTTCGGGTAGCTCAGACCACGCAACGAGTCCACTGCTATCCCGTCTATCCGCGAAGCTACAGCTGTCGCTGATGCTGGATGCGTTGCGATACAAAAGCGGCAACGCGCAAGCAAACGACAAGTGGAGCGGCTTCGTAACGTTCAACCTGTTCATCATCTTGATGCGGTACAACAAGATCCAAGAGATCGAGACGCGATTTGACCAAGCTCTTTTCAACTTCCTGCGACTTTGCCAAGGACATCAAAACTATTTGATAACTGTGGCGCTCGACAAGAAGGATCTAGTCGTGCGCGTGAGAGAGCCGATTTTCAAGTTCCAAATGGATTTCCTCCTCGATGATGATGAGTTCGCTCGTTTGAACCTGCTGAGTCATCTGCCGACCTTGAAGATGGACCGTACCAGCGAACGCGAAGGTACTCGCGAGCAGCAGTTTTCGGCATGTCCAAACTCCATCATCACTGCGACTTGCTTGCCGGAAGCCAATGAGGCAATGGTATCCTTGCTCACAAGGCTGCGCATAGCAGCGAATGCAAATACGACCACGCATGACCACCAGGGGATGATCCCTTTCGTGAAGCTCGTGGAGAGCGACCGGTTTGTCTCGGTGCTTCGCGAACTATTGGTTCAAGCCAACCTGCCATTCTTTTGGTCCGTGTCGCCAAAATTGCTGGAGTTCTCCATCGATGGCGATTATCTCGAGCAGCTGAACCGACCTAGTTTCCAGCACGTAGTCGCTGACGCGCTTTCTCGGAAGTCGTCTTCGCTGCGTGCGCTCGTATCTTTGCTGAAACACACGAGCTCTTCACTCCAAGTGCGCTATGAGGTAATCGGTAAAAATTCCGTTTTCCTCAGCTCGTGGGAAGATTTTCAGTCTGTGTTAACCGGCCACCAAGACACCTACGCCATTTTGGAAGTCCGACCACAAGGGGATGTGTTTGTGACGGACATCGATCGAACTGGAGCGAGTGGTGCGCCGAAATGGGATTTCGTAAAGAAGATCATCTTGAAGGAACCCGACTGCTGCGACTTACGGATCGATCGCCCTGTGGTGTACACCGATACGGTCAAAGTCTCAGCTGTCCCTGGCGGCCATGCAACGAAAAAGATCACATTTGTCGTCGACGACAAGAGGGAGAATGGCCACTTTGTCGTTCTCAGCGTGCGCAAAGCGCTACCTTCAGCTCGAAACGAGAAGCCGAGGTTGTACTGCACAGCGTACGATCCATTCACGTCCTGCGAATATTCGGTGGAGGGGTATCCACCCAACTGGACGGTTGATTTCTTCACAAGCAGTAGCAACCGCAATTTCGAGAAAGAGTGGACCGCATTGTTGAGCGCGATGTGCCTTGGGATCACGTTGACGCCGAAAGTCACCGTGAAAGTATTTAACAAGCAAGCCAAGACTGAAAAGCTGCTCGGTGAGTGCGAAATCGCAATTAGCTCGGCGATCGCTCACGAAGGACACATTTTCGAGGGCTGGTTTGCGCTGCAGCACCCACTGGATAGTTTGAAAACGACAGGGTTCATCAATTTCGCGTTTCGTTTCGATGGGAAGAAGGCGAGCGAACTTCCGCTCGCGATCATTGACGACGACGTCAAGAAAAGGAGACGCAGTAGTCTCGTTCCAGTCGAAATAAGCACCGCTGCATTGGCGAAGGAAAGCGAGCCGAAACCTGTGAAAGCCCCATCGCCAGTGGACGACAGCGACAGAATCCAGCTGGAGAATCAGCTTCGGGAGCTGCAGCAATCGCTGCGGATGGCAGAAAACGCGAAACGAGATGCTGTTGAGCAGGTGAAACACTTGAGATCCCAACTGCAACACGCTTCCATGGCACCGACGTCGAATGGGGATAGTGAGGTCGTGAAATGGAAGAAGAAACTGGACCAAGCGATCAAAGAACAGAGTCTGCAGCAAGAAGAGCACGACAGAAGGTCGGTGTCTTCTGACAACTTGCAGCTCTCGGTTGCTTGTGTTTTTGACTGACATCTTTTCTGATGACCAACACTACATTCAGAGTGGCAGCTTTACAGACGCAGCTGGAACGAGTTGAAGAGAAAGCTCAGCGAGAGCGAGAGTATACGAAGCCGCCGCCACCCGTTGTGGTTACCAACCTAAAGCAAGCATCGCTGGGCACTAACGCCTCAGCACACGACATCTTGTCCGCTATGAAAGACATTTTAGTGAATCGCTGTCCGGAGCGACCGTACAATGGCTTGAAGAAAGCGCTGGCAGCGATCGCCGAAGTGCCAGGCAAGGTACGGAAAACCACACGCTTCCGAGTTCTTTCTGGCCGATCTCACCCACGTCCGTCCAATCGAACAGGTCGCCTTTGCTGCCTTTGACGACGTCTTGTGCGACTTTGGACTCAATCTCTCGGCCGACCACCGGAGGACTGTAGCGAGCATCTTCGATCCAGAAATGCGGGGTCGAATCAGCATTGAAGGCGAGTACTTCGGTGAACTTGATTCTTGGGGCAATGCGCTGTCTGACGGTTTGATATGGATATACTGGTGCTCCGACAGATTTCTTCGTCAAGCTTTGTGGAGATGCTGAGGCGTACAGCACTATTCCACAAGCGAAGCCGCGACAGGAAGAAACACTGCATGTGGTACCAACACCTCCGCAATCTGAAGCAGGATCGCCGGAGCGACAAAGCAGAGTACGTTGAGTGTGTAGGCGAAATGTGTGTGTGCTGTCATTCTGTGTCTAAATATCTTCGCTTGTTTAGGAAACCATCATCGATCTTCGATCGTCAGCACAACCACCTCACAGTCCAACCCCACCACCACCTCGTCCCAAGAAGATGAGCTGGAAAGAGATGAGAAAGTTCCTGGTGCTAAATCTCCCCGAAGGCTGGGAAACGCGCTTTACGGAAAAGGGAAAGCCGTATTTCTGCAACCACTCCGAGCGGTATGCACATCTATCTTCGCTCGTTGCACATCGAGCGTTTTATTGCGAGGAAACAATGAGTGACTCTGTCTTGTGCACAGATCAACCCAATGGAAACACCCAACACCAGAAATCGAAGCCGTTTTCAAGGAGTGGCTGCAAGAAAACGGTCCAACCTTCAGCTCATCGACAACGCCTTCAAGTACTCGGCGCCGTTGATGATGTCCAGACACCTCCCGCAGATATAACCACATAGAACGTCTTCGCGCATGATGCAATTACTCTCTTCCCGACTGCAAAAAACACACACATGCATGGATGCACACGAATTACAATATTTTGGGGGAGATTCTCCCGACTCTCACCATTCCCCCCAATCATCGCGCGGAGCATCCACCGACGCAGGAGATTTTAAGTTCCACGTCTCACTGCTGCTGTCCGGGTGAAGGTTATCAATGGACGCAGATACAGCGTCGGTATCACTGAACTCTTCACCAAGCACAGGAACCGGGTCTCCCCAGATAATATCAGGTTCGGTCTCCGAATCTGTCATTTCCTCGACAGTGTTTCCTGCGCGAAGAACTGCGATTTCGGTTCGCAGGAGATCGATCTCCTTCTCGGACACCACCGCTGACGCTTCGTAGCCTGCATCGTACGAGCGAGCGGCTTCCGCTTGCAGTTTGTGTAGTTGAGCTTCCAGCTCTGATTTACCAGCTGCGAGCCCCCTCTGGAACGCGTCTTCTTCTACGACATTCAACGCCGTGCTCGCTTCAGCCAGCTTGTGCGTTAGCTCGCGGATCTCCTCTTCGCTTCTCGCCTTCGCTTCTGCGACACCCCTGGCGAACAAAGCACCCGCTTCAGCCGACAGAGCGTCACGCTGCTTTTCAAGCTCGGCGACCTTGGCAAGGAGCTGCTGCTCACTTTCGCGATTGCTAGCGGAATCGCCACTCTGCACCCGTTCCTTCATTGTTTGCAGCTCTGCCTCAACGAGCTCCTTGGCTTTTTTCATCTTCAGAGCTCGAATTCGCCACAACTCGATTTCCTTTCTGGTTTCCTCCGCAGCACTCGCTTGAGACTCCGAGGATGCATTGAGCGCTGCTTGAGGTTCTTGCGCAAGTCGCGCTTCCAATGCGCTCACTCGCGCCGCTGTAGCTTCCAACTGCTGTTTGAGTTGTGCATTCTCAGTCGTCAGACTCGCTTTCGCTTGCTTCAGGTCATCCATGTCAGCATGGTCATCGCCTTGGTTGCTGCGCTTGAGTTGGCGGGTCGCTTCATCCAGCTGCGCCGTCAACGCTGCGATCTCTTCCTCTTTGGAGAGTAAAAGCGTCTCCACGGCGACTCTCTCTGCAGACACCGTCGCCAAGGTTTGAGACTTTAACGACAATGCGGCTTTTAGCTGATAGAGTCCCTCTCGGTTCTCAAGACCCATACCGCCTCCAGTCTCCTCGATATGAGCACCTGGAGGGACTCCTTCCTGCTGCTGGACTCGCACAATCTGCTGCGTCAGTCGTTCGATCTCTTCATCGGCAGCTTGGCGCATGGACGCAATGATCGCTTCGCTCTCTTGGATACCCGCGTCGTACCCAACCGCACGCGCGTCGTCGATTTGCATCGTCACTTCCATCATTTTGGCTTCATAGGTGTCACACAAGTTCTGGTATCGAATGTCCTTGTCTTCCTTGATGCTCAGCTTTTCTTGTTCGTGCTGCGCTGCCATGGCGCCAAGTTTCTTCTGCAACTCGGCCGCTTTTCGCTTCCACGCCATCGCCGCGCGTTTATCAGCATCGCGAGCTTCACGAACTAGTTGAGCACCTGGTTCATCTGCACTGTCATCGTCACCGTCGTGTTGACCTCTCGTCCCGTCGCCACTGATGCGAGCTTCTTCCTCCTCCTCAAGCTCAAGATGATCGCCGTCCGCAATGTCAAACTCCTCAAGGTCCGTTTCCCCCGAAGCGTTTGCAGCCTGCTGCTCTCGTTGATATTGTTTCCGCTCTTCTTCTCGACGTTGCCGCTCGTCCTCTTGATGGAGTCGGAAGAAATACCTGAATGCATTGCACGATATGGATGAGCTGCTGCTGCTGACTTCTCGTTGTGCACAGTAGACACGTTACCTGGACCAGAATTCTTCGTAACTCAATTGCACAGGGACCATTTGCGCATGCAACCCACTGATCTCCTCGTCCGTCTCCACGACCTAATCACATTCGCGCCATTATACTCCATATCCCAAGATCTGCTCCTGATGAAAGCATCTGCAAACGAAGAACGCACCTTTGTGATCTCATCGGTATGTCGACCAATCTGGAACCCTTCTAAAAATGCTTTATAATCATCAATCTCTTCGTACAAAATCTACGGAAACGGACGAGAACAAACAGCACACACATCAATGACACCATCGATGATGATGATGAATGGGCATTCCTTCGTGTGCGACAGTCACCATTGACACGTACCTCATCGACGGGACCCGTGCGCGCCGTGCCCAGCGCATGCAGAATGGTCGCGGCTTCGTCCTGCACCGTCGCGACGATCGACTGCGCCTTCTCCTGCACGGTGCTCACGTACTCGGACGCATTCGCGGTCGCGCTCTTCGCGGCTTGCTCCAGCAGCTGCCACATTGCTCTTCTCTTCTCGTGATGATGATGATGAAGGAACTTTTCTCTCTCGTTTCTGTTTGTTGTCACGGGAGTGAATGTCTTTCGTTTCGTTCGTGGCGACCTGGAAGCCCATCGCTTCTCACAGCTATGACCCAGTTTGACCCATGGGGTGCTCCATTTTAGGGTCATTGGACATAAACAGTGTCATGATGCAATCTGTTGCTGACATGGAAGACTTCCAAAACACACACAAATACATGCGAGACGAGAACCTCGCGAGCGTAATGCGAGGCTTTCTCATCTTGTGTAGGCTCTGGAAGACTTCCCCATGCTGCATCTTCATTAAACGCAGTGGCAAGAATCGCCATCACACACACACAGACGCACTCGATTCACACATATTTTCTGACTCCATTGTACACAAACGCAGGCATATCCCCCATTCGTTTCCTGCTTTGCTTAGGGGGGGTCATACTGTGGCGACCGGTATCATCCCGGCTCCGCGTTGCGCAAACTTGGCGTCCTGGACCAGCTCCTCAAACCCATCCGCTTGGATCAGCGTCGTCAAACACCAGCAAAGCGCAATCGTGAAAAACAGAACCACTCCGAGGAGAAAGGTGTCGCAGAGGAGACGCGTCGGCCATTCGCTCGTAAATCTTCGGAAGATCCCTGGATTGATTTCATACGGAGTCCCCGACATTGGCGACGGAAGCGCAGTAGTGGCGGCAGCTGCATTCTGAAAGTACTTCCCACACCAAGAGTCGGCAGAGTGGGTGACGTTGCTGTCCGCGAGAAACGCTCGCTGGCGTGAACCCACTTTGGCTTTGTTTTTCACCATCACATTGCGGCAGCGAAGCCAACTCGCGAGCGGAACAGCAGCACTGGTTGCATTGCCTCCGGTCGTTCCGTCGCCGACAAGGACGAGCAAGTCTTCCAGCCGATCTCCTTTGATGCAGACATCTAAAGTGCGCGTCTCGCAATAGAAATCGTTCAGCTTGGTCGCAAACTCCTGCTCGCGCGCCGCTATGTTACGCATGTGTCCCTGGAAGGTACCGATCGTCACAATGAGCGTCACACCGAACACGCAGGCGAGTCCCACCAAGATGGATCGGATGCGAGCCAAGTCGCGCGCGCGGTTCGTGTACGGGCTCAAGCACGCGCAATACACACCGGCAGCGCTGAACACCATAGCCCAAAGCGCGAACTGGGTCGTGACTACATTGAACACGCTTTGTGTGGTCGTCAGTGCGATCGGATGGAAGTCGTACTCATTTGCCAGCGTCGACGACTCGAAGACGACCGGAAAGCACACGAGCCACGCAAACGCCGTCAGCACGGCGCAGACCGCGTGGAACACGATCCAGAACGCAGCGCCGCAGACAGTTTTGCGGTGGCGGTCGCTGGGCTCTTGCGCGTTCATCATGATGCTCGGACGAGGTGCTTGGTGGAATCGTCGGAAGTGTCGGAGAGAACAAAAAAGAATCGAGGAAAGTTTTAGAGTGCAAAAGCGACCAACATTCCGTTCGGATTGTCAGAATCATGAAGGTTTGCGTCTTGATTCTTGTGAAAGTCATGCGATTGGGCTAAAAGGATTGTAAAATCCATGATTGGGTACGTGCTGTTTCGACCAATAACTGTTTAATGCAAAGTAACCCTAACACAAAAATAAAATCGAGTCCGGATTTGCACAAGAGTGACAGTAAGGATTCGACCATCGGTTCATATCTGCTGTATCCCGGTTACGAACTGTCTGTTGTTTTGGATGGCATCCTCAGAAACTCACAGGTGGAACAGCTCGAGAAAATGCCGTTCAAGACGCCGAAATGGTACGTTTGCGCGAAGCAGCGCAGCGCGTTTATGCATACCTAGACAACCCTCCATTGTGCTGACCAAACCGTCGCTATCATGTGCATCAACAGGGCGGCGACCCCATCGCGCGCGAATCGATTCGCGAAGCTCGACGTCGAGAAAAGCGGCGAGTTTTTGGAGGAGATCGCGTTGGGCACACAGGCATGTACGGTGCTGGGGCGTCGGGAAGACATTTGCGACTACGAGTTGCAGCACCCGTCGATCTCGAGACAGCACGCGGCGCTGGTGCACGACAAGCAGGGGCAGGTTACGGTGCTGGATCTCGGATCCGCGCAGGGTACGTTTGTGAACGGTCAGGAGATTGAGCCCGAGAAACCGGTCGTGCTTAAAGGTATGGTCTAGTGTATTCCGTGCAGCGCGTAGGGACCAGAGTGTCGGGGATCATGCGGGACTAATGCTGCGATACGTTGCTTGCATGTTTCTCTACCAGTCGGTGATAGCATTCGATTCGGAGCGAGCACACGCACGTACATTTTTAAGAATGAGGTCGTCAAGGACGCAACGAGACAAGACAGAGAAGGAGGAGGGAGCGCGATCGATGACGATGCGCTGATGAAGGAGCTGCCGATGAGCTTTGGGACCAAGCAGAAAAGCAGTGATGGTGCTGACTCTGCTGCAGCGGCGCGCACGAAGGTACAGCAAAGAGTGTTGTGGGTGAAGTGGGGAGGACGGAAATGGGTGTATTTCCTACTGATTTGGTTGTATATGATCCTTCTCTCTCTTGTGTGTGTACGACAGAGAGAAGCCGAAATCGCCGCGATGACGGCTCAGATGCTCGCTGTGCCTGCAAAAACATACGAAGAGCAACCTGAAAACGAGCAACCCAACGAGAGCGACACAAAGAAGAGCGATGATGAAATAGAACGCGGCGACTCTGCCGAGGAGTCCGACGGCGACGATGGCGCCAAGGATGACGTCGCCTCTCGCTACAACATCCCGATGTCGCACGAAGTGAACCTTGAGAGCCACGTGAAAGCGATCTCGTGCCTCGCCGTGGACACGCCTGGTGGTCGTGTCGCGACGGGGTCCATGGACTACCATGCGAAATTGTGGGATTTTGCTGGCATGGCGCGCCATGTGCGTCCCTTCCGTGATATTGAAGTGGACGATGGCCACCCTGTCATCGCTGTTAGCTACAGTCCGTCGGGGGATCGGTTGCTCGCGGCCACGGGCTCGTCGCAACCGAAAGTGCTGTCTCGCGAAGGCGTCGAAGAGCTTCAATTCGCTCAAGGGGACATGTACGTCATGGACATGGCGAACACGAATGGTCACACGCACGCCGTCACGGGCGGTGCCTGGCACCCAAAGCTTCGGGACCAAATGATCACAAGTTCACTCGATGGGACGGTCCGGATTTGGAGTCTTGGCGGGAAGCAAACGTTCAAGAAGCTGATCAACACGACGGTGCTCAAGTTTAAAAGCAAACGAGGACGGCGCTGTGGGGTGACGACGTGTCGATTCAACCTGGACGGGACGCTGGTCGCTGGCGGCACGATGGATGGACAAATCCAGTGCTACGACCCTCGGAAGACCTATGCTGGCGCGTCTCTCACGGTCCGCGACGCACACGCGGAAGGCGGCGGCGATTTGAGCATCTCCTGCATTCGTTTTTCCCCCGATGGACGCTATTTCGCGTCGCGCTCGTGCTCCGATGACACTGTGAAGGTGTGGGATTTGCGCAAAGCTAGTCAACCCGTGAAGACGTTCGCGAACGTGGAAGGTGTGTTCGGCACGTCCAACTTGGCATTCAATGGAAACGGTACGTGCATCGTCGCGGGCACGAGTGTGCGTCGCGGGCAAAACCAGTCGGGCAAAGTGCTTTTCTTGGATGTGCATACCCCTGGACAAGTCGCGCCGCTCGCGAGTGTCGATATGAAAGAAGATGAAAGTGCGGTCTGTGTCGAGTGGCACCATGGCATCAACCAAGTGTTTGTCGGTGGCTCCACCGGAGCCGTTCGTGTGCTCTACAACCCTGCGATGAGTACGAAAGGGGTGCTCCTCAGTGCTACGAAGAAGCTCAAAGTGCAGAACCACGACTCGGGAGCACGCATTGACGGGCTCGGCAAAGTGCACAACCCGCACTCGCTTCCGATGTACCGCGACGAAGAATCGCGGAAGCGCAAGTTCCACAAGATTCGCTCCGATCCGGTCAAGTCGAAAGCTCCCGAGAAACCGATCACGGGTCCAGGTATGGGTGGCAAGATCTCGGGCAGCACGACGTTTACGCAGTATTTCATGAGCAACCACATCAAGACCAGTTTCCGGGAAGAAGATCCGCGCGAAGCCATTTTGAAGTACGCAAAGAAAGCGGAGGAAGCGCCTCAGTTCGTGGCTCGCGTTGAAGGGAAGATGGACGCCCGGTATGGTCTCGCCAAGGAAACGCTTGAGCAAGAGAAAATCTCGAAGGAAGAAGAAGAGAAGCGGCTTTTGCTGCATTAAGCGAAGCGGGCTGTCTGCGAAACAAAAGATGAAGCATGCAAGTCGACGAGGATACTCTCTCTCTCTCTCGGATCATGCAAGCAATGCAAGCAATGCTCTCGAAACTGTAAAACCCTTCGTAGATGATATTTCTGTCTGGATGGTCTGTTGATCTCCAGATGCAGGGAATCGAGCAAGTCAGGAATGTGCATCCGATTCGTGTGTCACATTCGATAGTGGAGAGAGAGGGAAGGGACAGGTATCATTTCTGAGAGGTCTTCGAGATCGTACTCTTCCCTTTGGACAAAAGTGTTGACTCGCAACTCCAATTATTTGCCACGTTGAACGACACTCCGACTCGATCCTTTTTCGCTCCGAATATTACAATGAGGACTATCTGATTGGCTAAAAAAGTGCTGCGAGACTGGTGATTGGCTGCAATGGCGTCCTGGGATGTTTTGGTTTCCAGAAGCTCCATTATCGATTTTGCTGGCCAAGTCGAAGCGATGGCGAAGCTTCGGAAGAAAGAGACGACGCGCAGGACGCGCATCGACAAGGATGTGAAGACGACGCTGCGCCAGAGCCGCGTGCTGTCGTTTCTCTACGACCTCATGTGGAGCTACCGGCACTTCAAGTACCTGGCGCTCGCGCTGCTGCTCGCCGACGCCGTGCTCGGGTACCTCATCATCCAGTACATCCCCTGTGCGTTTTACCATTCGTTCAGTATCGTAGTATGGACTTGTGCTCGTGCTCGTGCTTACGTTGTGCCGCGCTTCGATGTGTGCAAACCGCTGTAACTATAGACACGGAGATCGATTGGAAGGCGTACATGCAGCAGGTCGAGACGTTCAAAGCCGGCGAGCGCGACTATGTGAACATTCGAGGCGATACGGGTCCGCTGGTGTACCCTGCGGGTTTCCTGTATGTGTTCTCGGTGCTCCACACGGTGACCGATGCTGGGACGAACATTCGACGAGGTATGTGGCGACGCGTCCGTCTCCTTTTTCTCCCCCTCTCCTCATTGCAGCATCGGTAGTGAATGCTTGATTCGTGGCTATGTGTTACTGCAGCGCAGTACATTTTCTTGGGCTTTTACTTGATCACGGTCGCGACGGTGTTGGCGATTTACAACCGCGCCCGCGTGATGCCGCCATGGGCGGTCGTGTTCGTCTGTGTCTCGAAGCGTTTGCACTCGATCTACATGCTGCGCTTGTTCAATGATGGCGTCGCGATGATGCTGCTGTTCATCGCAGTGTACCTCTTTGCGCGTCAGAAATGGCGCATGGGGTGTGCGATCTTCAGCTTTGCCGTGTCGATCAAGATGAACGTCCTGTTGTTCGCACCCGCGCTGTTCTTCCTGCTGCTGCAATCCTGTGGCGTGTTGCGCACCATTTGGTACCTTTTCATCTGTGCGAGCATCCAGGTGCGAAGTGTGCTGCTGGACAGCTATTGCCTCACTGCTTCCAAACCACCGATGACAATGCCGTACTAATGCACTCCATGTCCGCTCCTTGTTTTCCCATTCCTTTGGCAATAGATCATTCTGGGGCTGCCATTCCTGCGGCACAATTGGTTTAATTACGTGCACAAAGCCTTCGAGTTGAGCCGCGTGTTTACGTACAAGTGGACGGTGAACTGGAAGTTCCTCCCCGAGGACCTGTTTGTGTCGAAAGAACTGGCGCTGGGACTGCTCAGCGCGCACATCTTTTTCCTGATTCTGTTCTTGCAAAAGCATTTCAACATCCTGGGCACGTTCCGCGCAGTGCTGTACAAGCCCTTTGCGATCTACGAGCCGTTCCCGATCCGCTCGGAAGTGGTCGTGACGTCGATGTTTGTGATCAATTACGTTGGGATCGTGTTTGCCCGGACGCTGCACTACCAGTTCTACTCGTGGTTCTACCCCACGCTGCCGTACCTGCTGTGGAAAACGAATATGCCGATGCTGTTCAAGATCAAGTCGCTTATCGCTGCCGAGTATGCGTTCAACACGTTCCCGGCGACCGCGCCAAGCTCGCTCGTCTTGCAGCTCATGAACTTCTTCCTGCTTGTGTCGCTCTACTTCTCGGACGATGCGAACAGCAAATACGTTGCCTACCTGGATGCCGATGCGCGTGTGAATTTGCTCACGTTTATCAACGAAGAGTGCTTTGACGGCGCCCGCCAATTCGCGCTGTATTATGGCAGCATCACGGAAGATCTCGCCGAAGGTGCCGCGGTCACGTCGATCGACGAGCGGGAGGTTGTGTTGAGTCTCCCAAAGCTCAAGCTCACGCTCGCGGTCGGGTTCGGAAGCAGTGCGCCTGTCACGAGTGAAGGGTACGGGAAGCAAGTGCTGAAGCAAATGCTGGCGGAGGCAACGGAAGGTATCGCTGCAGGAGAGACCATGGGCTCGTTGATCAACAAGGAGTACACGAAGGAGCAGGAAGAGAGTGCTGGCAGCACCGGTAGCAGCAGCAAGAATGGATCTCTGCGTCGACGAGGAGGAGATGCCCCAGTCGTGTGAGTAGCGCAGCACCGTAGAGCAGCAGCAGCAGGAACCCGTAGCGCGATGCCAGCCGCAGCAATTTTGCGATCCGATCACAGCGATTTGCGTGATCTGTCGCACGAGATTGATTTGCACCACCCGAATCGCACTTTATCGAATGCGCCAACCTGTATCGTTCAGTACCCTGCTAAGATCGTTGAGCGCGCACATTCGAGAGATATGGAGGAACACCTGTGTGAATCGATATCTGAGCCTCTCAGAAACCAATGACCTTTTCCCATTTTCGCGTGTCCTAAACGCAAAAAAGCACGAAGCGACAGAGAGGACAATGACGGTCGCGCTCGCGTTCGAGTCGGACGATGGCTCGCGCGCGATCCAGACGACGGTCGAGGTCGTCGAGCAGGACGGCGTGCGCACCGACGACGTTGCGTTCGATACGTACTACGAGATCCAGCGCACAGTCGAGCAGATTCGCAAGGGGAAGTACAAGAGCATCGCGCTGCAGTTCCCCGACTCGTTGCTGCCCGATGCACCACGCGTGCAGCAAGAGCTCAAGGTATGGCTTTATTTACCGCCATTGCAACGGTTTACTGTGGTGCGTCGTATTGATTGTGTATTGTGCACGTGCGCGGATGTACAGAACGGATTGGAGAACCGCTACGAGCGTATTTTCATCCTGGGGGATACGTCGTATGGCTCCTGCTGTGTGGACGAAGTCGCTGCGCAGCACCTATTCGCCGACTGCATTGTGCACTACGGACGGACGTGTTTGAGCGCGACATCGACCATCCCAGTGGTGTACGTGTTTGGCAACGCGCCGATCGATGCAGACCACTGCGTGCAGCTTTTCGCGTCGCAGATTGCAGCATCCATTGGCGCCGAGAAAACGATTGTGTTGCTGTACGAGCCAAGCTACCGCCATGCGACGACCGCGGTCTTCTCGGCATTGCAGACGCGATTCGGAGAGCGCAAGCTTGTGCTCGGTGACATGACCACTTTCTACAACCCGAGCGAGCAGACCGCTACTGCGGATGCTACGGAGACTGCGACCACCTCCTCGTCTGTGTTTATCGGTGGTCAACAAGTCAACCTGGCGAGCGAAGAGCAGCAGGAGATCACGGCCGATACGTTCGCGTTCCTGTACATCGGTGCCGAATCGGCGCATCTAACGAGCATCCTGCTGCGGTACAGCACCGTCGAGTGCTACTCGTACAATCCAAGTGACCAGAGCCTTCGACGAGAAGGATCGACGGTGAACCGAGCTCTCATGCGACGGTACTTCTTGGTGCAGCAAGCGAAAGAAGCGCAGATCTATGGGATCCTCATGGGGACGCTCGGGGTGTCCAAGTACCTCGATGTCGTCCACAGTCTCCAGAAGCTCATCAAAAAGTACGTGCTTGCACTCGTATCGTTTCGATGACCGATCTCTCATTTCCGTATTGTTTGGTTCTGCTTGCCACAGGAGCGGTCGCAAATCCTACCTGTTTGTTGTCGGGAAAGTGAACGTCCCAAAGCTCGCCAACTATGCCGAAATCGACGCGTTCGTGCTCGTCGCGTGCCAGCAAAACACGTTAATGGACAGCAAAGAGTTCTACAAACCCATCGTGACGCCTTACGAGTTGCAAATGGCTCTGTCCACGACGGAAGAATGGACGGGCGAGTACAAGACCGACTTCCGTGAAGTGCTGCCTGCGCTCACGAAGACGACGCAGGAGCTGGACGCTGCGGGGGAGAACGGTAGCGACGGCGAGGAAGACGACAAGCCGTACTTCTCGCTGCTGACCGGTACGTACAAGAACTCGGTGCGTGCCAGCACGAACGCCGTTGCCTCGACGGCGCACGGTGATGACGAGTCGTCTTCGACAGCGCTGCAGCTCAAGAACAGTCGGTCCGATTTGATCGAATACAAGAGCGAGGCTGGCGAGTTCTTGGCCACACGCGAGTATAGAGGACTAGAGCCGCGCATTGGCGAGACCCCCGCGCACGCTGCCGTCATGGGTGCAACGGGGATCGCGAGAGGGTACACCCACGAATCCTAAGATTGTTTTTCCTTCGCTTGCTTTTGAACACAAACGGTCCCCATTTGTATATATTTTCGAAAAGAAGCCTAAATATTTGAGCTGGAGAAAGTCGCGATGGTTACGGTGTTTGCTCGACGTAACCCATTTGTGTCGGAAATGTCGAGAATGCATTTCGTTTCCCTTTTGCGACACCGAGCGCCACAACAGCAAGTCACCAAAATGAGCGCAGATGCTGGCGGCGTGACCGCAACGCACAGCGAAGTGATGGAGAGTGAGTATCCTGTCCATGTATAAGTATATGTGCGCACCATAGTGCTGACTTTGGCGTCTGTGCGTCTTGCTGTATCGTCGCGAAACCGCGCAGCGGTGTACGAGCTTTCCCGTTTGCTCAACACGGGACTGGACCGTGAGACCCTGAAGATTCTCATGGCGCTCATCCAGAAAGGCGTGAACCCGGAAGCCCTTGCTGCCGTGGTGAAGGATCTGCGGAAAGACACTGCCGCGAGTGCGTCGTCCAGTAGTGCTGCCGCATCTGCAACAGGAACGCGACGCGAAGGAGGAGGAGGAGACTCGGAGCGCGTGTTTACGGGCAAGCAACCTCTGTCCCAGCAGGATCTGCAGGTCAGTCAGGTCTGTTTTCGCATGTGCTCGCTTTCCTCTTTCTCTCTATCGTTCCTGGTATGAGATGATGCGCCAGGAGTCATTTGGTTTGAATCTGATTGTGTGTCTGTGTGTGTGGTTGTGTTTGTTGCTCTTAGAAGAAGCAGCGAAGATCCGATCATTAGGAAAGAAGAGAAAAAAGGGAGGGTAATGCGCAGATGCGAGCACAGTCAGTCAGTCAGTCGTTTCCAATGGGAAAGCATTTTCAACGCGCAGCATGTGCTGGTGTGTATTATTTCTTTTTGTGATTAGTAGTCTATCTAAAACGTTCGTTTCTATCTAAAACAATATTGGCGAAAGTAGTACGCATTGCATCCTCTTGCTTTCTCATCCCTGTTTGCTTGCTCGTACAAAAGCCTCAACGCACACGCTCGTTGCTCCCACTCGCAGAGCTCGCTCTATTTCCTCGAAACGCGGTGCATCTCAGTCGACAAAATGCGCATCTGCACGAACCCCACGCCAGCAAGCAGCGAAAAGATCACCACAGGACGCAGCACAGGGTTCATGAACAGATCCGTGCGTC
>JAASGH010000322.1:0-17880 GCA_023334155.1 Globisporangium heterothallicum
AACAGTGCGGTGCGCAGCAGGTGAATGTGGATTTCTACGGTGAAGATCTCTCCACGATCTTCAGCATCTTGCCAGCAGAGTGCTGCGCAAAGTGCGCCGACACAGTCGGTTGCAAGGCGTACACGTTTGTGAACTACAACAGCGATGGTCGCTCTGCGTGCTACTTGAAGAAGGGCACTGGCGCTAAGCGCACCGTCGTCGGCGCTGTCTCGGCTGAAGTGACCAACCCGAAGCCAGAGCCACAGTGCTCGACGCCACTTCTCGGTAGCTGTGGCAACAGCCAGGGTGCCAAGTGCTGTCCTTCGGGAGCGTACTGTCAACCATGGAACTCTGGCTACTACCAGTGCGTGCAAGCACCAGCCAAGTGCTCGCAGCAATTCACGAACGTGGACTTTTACGGCAGCGACATCGCGACCGTCTACGGTCTCCAACCTGACGCTTGTTGCGCCAAGTGTGCGGAGACAGCTGGGTGCAAGGCGTATACTTTCGTGAACGACAACCCCGGCTCGCCAGCGTGCTACCTCAAGAGCGGTCTCGGCGACAAGCGTACCTTGACCGGCGCCGTCTCCGGTATCGTCAACTGAGCGGTGTGGTGAACAGACTGAAAGCGAAGCAGCCTGTCAAACCATTCAAGAACGTGTTTGCATGTCATCATCGGGAATGACAAGAAGGTATAGCACCAGCTAGTGCACTGTGTGTGTATATGAGTGTATATCATCGTAGCGAACGAAGATTTGATAGCGGCTTGCATTTTCAAGTTTAACAACACAAAACGAGACACGATCGCAGACAACATGCGAAAGATTTTGATGCAAAGAAAGAGGTTTCGATGTGAACGACTGGGTAGGCGCAGACACTGCAGTAGCAGAGAATCGACCTTGAATGGAAGGGGGCTATAACTTTAGCTTCAGCGCATCTCGATGCCATCTCTTTCGGCAAAAATCGCGCACGGGACCGAGCATCACGGCAAACTCGAACACAAGAACCGTCGCCAAGTTGAGCGCGACGATGCCCAGCAATCGCCATCGGAACTCGATGGGAAGTGGGATGTCTGGGAGTCCCACGACGTTCGTGCTGCTCGCGATGCGAAACATTTCCGTGACGCGACTCGGCTCCCCGACTAGCAAGTACAGGTAAAATGCTACGAGAAGAGCGAAGTAGACGATGAGCGACGGGTTTGTCCACACGGGTTGACGGAAACGGGATCCCATCGAGTACGCGACGGCGCCGATCATTTGCTGCGGCGCAATCAGCGCGAAGATGACAGTGCTCAGGTTCGTGTCTTGCAGTGGATCCGTCTCGATCAGATCGACGTCTTGAGGGTTGAACGGGCAATACCAGGATTGAGATGTGAGGTACGACATCCCTAGGATCAAGAAGCACACATGGATGACTTCTTGGCCAAGCAGCGACAGCACCGTGGTGGGACCGATGAGACTCGAGGTTGGTCGCTGCTTGCCCAGCATCTTTCGAGGACTCGCCATCGCGATCCCATACGAGAGTCCCACAAGAACGAAGCCGTCGCAGAACACAAAGCACCACTCGGATATGAAGACTGCATTCGAGTACATCGCAAACCGTAACCCGGAGCCAATGAGTCCGTACATGACCAGGAATTTCAAGCTCGCAAAGGAAGTAGCTAGCGAGCAACGACCTTCTTTGCACATGTCGATGACTGCCGTGATCGTTCGCTTTTGACTCGTGAATGGAGACACGACGGACGCTTCGGTGTCGCTAAGCGAGACACCCACGTGAGCAATCCGCAGAGCTCCGCAATCGTTGCCGCCATCCCCGCACATTCCCGTAACCGCGCCATTGGCCATGTGCTGCACGATGCAGGACACTTTGCCAGCAGGGGTCATGCGACTGAAGATACGGATGTGGAAGAGCAGCGGCTGGATTTCGTTCATCTTCACCAAATAGTCGAACCCAGGTCCAGTAACGGCGAGCTCAAGCTCGAACGATTCGCGCTCTCCTACGCCACCCTGGGTCTTGTACTTCACCATTTCCAGCATCTCGCGGTTCGTAAACGTTAACTCCGTATCGATGTGTTTCCAGACCATCGCCTTCCCGCCTCGCGCTCCGGTAGGTAGGATATCGCCCAGAAAGACACGAGCGCCTTCATTGATCATGCCGCTCTGACGTGCAATGTAGCAGCCCGTGAGTGCATTATCGCCTGTGACCATGATCACGCGAACGTCTCCTCGTTTGAGGGTTTCGATCACTTCAGAGGTGTCTGCCTTCAATTCGTTCTGGAACACAAGCAGTCCCAGTAGCTTCGTGTCAGCCTCAGCAAGATCCCGATTCGAGAGCAAACGGTTCAGCTCATTGGAAGAAAGATGCGTGACGTCGTTGAATCCAATCCCAAGCACATAGCACCCTTCTTTCGCGAGCGATTCGGCTTTCCTGGCAAAACCACTCGGCTCTCGCTCCTCCTCTTCCTCCTCCGGATTCGCGAGTTCATCCAGTCGTTCGTACGATCCTTTTGTGAACACGTACAATCTTCCAGATCCAAGATGCCTCACCACGACGCTCATAGACATTCGATCATGATCGAATTCAAAGCGCTTGAGGACCTGAAGCTGCTGGCTTCCGTCTAGCGACACCATGACGGGCTCCATGTCTTCCGAGTACAAAAAGTACCAGTGGGTACTTTGAAACATCTTCACTTCGACTTCGCTTCCGACGAGTTTGTCGTCCAGTGTCGCGATCGCATGACAGGACGCCATGGCGAACTGCAACTCGCTTGGCACTTCTACGCTCGTGGAATCGTGGATTTCAGCAGCGAATTGGTCTTCTATCAGTGGCACGCAGCCACGGAAATCCAGTCCGTCTTTCGTCAGTGTCCCCGTTTTGTCAAACGCGAAGACACGCACTTTTCCAAATAGTCCCACACGCTGAGGGTTTAGGCAGTGAACACCCTGCTTACTGAGCCGCTTGGACGCCAACACTTGGCCAATCGTGACTACGATGGGGGTCAACGGATTAAGCACTGCAGAGAGCAAGAGCATGCCGTAGACAAATGCAAAGAGAGTGTTGGTTAGCCCCGCATTCGTCATCAGGTAGTGCACTGCGAGACAGCCAGCAGCGACGCCATAAATGAGCAAGATGCCTACGCCAGCTTTCAAATGCTCGTCGTACTTGAAGCGAACGCGGGCTGGATACAGAATCGACTGGATCAACTGGCCATGCAAAGTGTGTGCACCCGTTGCCTGCACCATCGCGAGGATTTCACCATGTCTGCTGCTACCAGAAGAAAGAACTTTCGAGCCTGCGAAGAGTGTATGCTTCTTGCCGCTACGTTCGGCGACGTACATGTCGTTGCTTCCTGTCGGGATGGAGAACTTTTGGATCGGTAACGATTCCCCCGTCAGCATGGATTCGTCGCACACCGTTGAACCTTGAACCACGACCATGTCACAGGGAACGTCTTCGTCCTCGCACACTCGAACCAGATCACCGGGGACAAGATCAGCAGAGCTCACCGTTTGCCAGATCCCGTTTCGCTTGACTGCGATCCCTCTCAGCGGTTTCGCCATTCTCAAGACGGACGCATACATTTGGCGCTTGACGAAGATGTTGAACGCTATCACGGCGACAATGATCACCGTGTTGACAGAGGCGACATACCAGTAGCCCGTGAAATACCACACGTAGTAGCACATCAGCTCGTACACATAAAAGAAGCGAAACACTTCATCGACAATGGATTTCGTGGCGGTCGGCATCTGAATCTCGATCTTGTTCTTCCCGACCATCGAGACCCGCTTTGCATACTCGCCCGACGTGAGCCCCTCGCTATGTTCCAGAATTTGCGCGTACGTGTCTGGCAGTGGGATGCTTCCTGGGACGAATTTGCCGTAGAGTTCGTCGTACACGTAGCGCAAGTGCTGGAATTCCACGTAGCGGAGTCCCTCGGGGGTTATTCTCACCTGCAACGTTTCTCCGTATCCATGCATGGCTCGAGGGAACAGAAAACGTTCAAGGTTGGCGACCAAAGAGGCCACCCCAGAGTGATCAGCGAGGAGAACTTCCTGCCTGTCGGGGTTGAACATGTGCACAAACTCGCAGCAGCTCAGTGACTCGCGCAGTCTGAAGAAATTGGCCAGTCGACGGTGACAAATGACGAGAACCGTGAGCCAGCACGCGGTGATCGACCACACCACCATGTACACGATGATCAAGATGTCCATGTTGTCGAACAAGGGCGGCTCGAAATAGCGGTTGTTGTCGAGAATGACCACGAGCATGAGCGGGAACAGCACCAGCGTCGCGACAATATACAGCGAATACAGAAACGCACCCGCGAACGACACACGGTACCCTTTCTGCTCCATGGTGTTGGCAGTCGCACGCAATTCAACTTCGGACTGCCGCATCGCAAGCATTGGCGTCAGCATCAGTATGGGTGTGTGGTCCACCACGAATTTTCCTGAACGCATCGACTGATTTGGCGATGGTCGTAACGCGGACGCGAGGCGATGTCTCTCCATACCACACCGAAATGCTGTCCACACCGCGATGTAGAGCACAAAAAAACCATAGAAGATGTACACGAGAAGCAGCAGCGGTTCCGTGAACGTCGTGAAGCGAAATCGCGGTCTATCTGGTCGCGAAGTGCACGTTTCGCGAGCTGTTTGGTTCACGCTTCCGTCGCTGAGCATCATGCTCCTGCATCTCGCTCCAGTGGGGAACGACGCGTTGTTGTTCCTCGGATTCGATGGCGACGTCCAAAACGCATTGAAGTCTTGCGAATCTCCGCTGATCGACTGGTTTTGCTGCACGTCGCTGCTATCGCCACTGATTTCACCGGCGCACTGTAGCACTTCCTCAACACCTCCAAAGCGAGCAGCCACTCTGCGAATGCGACAGACACTCGATGGATCATCGTAGCGAAATACAGGTGTATTTGGAGTAGCTGAATCGCCAGGAAAGTTGACTTGACGGGGCTTCTTCCAGCCGGCTTCATAGTACTGACCATAGTCACCGCCCGACGGCCGATTGAGTCGAGTGTAGACCTCACGCATGGGGACAATGTTGCCATCCCCCATGCGCATCCCCGTTTCGCAGCAATAGTACTGCGGTTCGTGGTTGACCGCACAGGCAGGGAAATCTTCTTGCGCACGCGCAGCGTCGACTTGGTACGCTCTCGCTGACAATAGAATGGAGACCACGCTTGCTGTAAGCACCGAGAGGTACCGCCATCGCACTGAAAACATCACGCTGTTTGTCTTCAAAACGAATCACTCGTCACTGCGAAAGTGAGAATGGCGAAACGAGCAAAACGCTCGAGTAGCTGTGTGTCAAGGCAGACGACTCACTCACACACACACACTCGACCGGACAAGCAAACAATGCGGTTGTAAAGGTGGTCGTGTGCAGGGATGGATTCTTCTCACGGAGGCGAACGAGTGAGAGGCAAACATGTACAGAACCGTGGGTTCATTGATTGAGCGATGGATTTGTTCCAGCCACCTGCAATCACAATGCAGCGAGACACACACAAAGCACGCTGATACGCTGACTGCAGGGCATCCCAACGCAGGATCTGCAGGCTACCCAGCTGGACTGCACACGACACAGAAAAGTATTCAGTCTCGGTTGACGTGAACGGTGGAGCATCATTCTTGATGGGGATCGGCAAGATTTGAGTGTCTCTTTCGTTGGCGGCGACGTCGATCGAATTTGAAGATGGGAGCACGCCTCCAGTCTCCGACGACCCATTGCATGGGAAACGCAGACGTAAGCGAGTTGCTTGTTGAGATCAGGATCACCTCCTCGAAATGCAAGTCGATGCAATTACAGAAGGTGCATTCATATACGGAGGGTACATGCATGCTTCTGCAAAATAGGTACTCTGCACTGGCATAGTCAGATCATCAGTCACACTGAAACACCCATCTCTCTTTTCTCGCCAGCACGACTCGGTCTTTCCAGAGCCGCTCGCTCGGCATGATGTGGTCAGTGCAGCGGAGGAGATTGGTCTTGGAAACGACCCGCACGCACAGAAAACCCAATGTGATCCACGCGTTGAAACGTTGTCGCCGTTTCTTGCGGTGCTGCTCCGAAACCCTCAGTGTTCTCTGCTGTTCACTTGGCAGCATGATTCAGGTTTCGCATCCATGACATTCCCGTCGGTTTTCTTTTTCGATCTGCTTATTGAGGAGATGCGGTTGCGCCAGGACGCAGTGGTCTTCTTTGCAGCACGATTTCGCTGTGGCTCTTCAATTGTTGACCGACGTGCCCATTGGAATTCTAATGTGACGGTTTCCAGTCGGTTTCTTACGCATTCATTAAGCACCCTTCATGTCGAGATTGCGGTGAGACTCGACATTTGCAACGGACGCGCACGAAGAAAAAATGCTGTGCGATCTGCAGAAGAAAAATCGAAAGAGTTGGAACCAGCGCCAAAAAAGTGGAAGAAAAACAAATTGCTTGTCGCCTCAAAAGTCGAGGAAATCCAGTAAACGTCTTGCAAACTGTGTGTCTGCGTTTCGACTGCGACGAGGTAAAAAGACCAGATGAAGGACGAAGAATGACTCAGCGCATATTGTCCACCCTCGCTATCCTCTTGCTCGAGACTGCAAACGACGTGTGCACCACGAGTGAATCCTTCGGTTGGAATGGCGAGTCTACATTGTGCGCGACCAGAATGCCATTGCAGGTTCCACTCAAAGACCTCAGAGCGTTTCCACTCTGCGTGTTTTGAAGCATTGGAAGCGAGGTGCATCGAAAACCCTGAATCGAGACAACGCCGACGACTCAACGTTTACGATTTCTTTTTGATTCTCTTTTCCGATTTCGAGTTCGTTTCGAGAGAACCCTGGTCGCTCACTCACTCACTCTCTCTCGTTCTGCGTGAAGCGCTGCGGTCATGTCTTCTCCCCATTTCATTGTACGTTTGTTGCCGTTTGCACAGGAGTCTTGTGTGTTCGATTCGGGATATCTTGCGCGAGATGTACCTCCGTTTTGATGCCCGCAACCTCGTCCATATTTCGAGGTCCAGAGGCGGTTTCAGTTCGAAGAAAGAGAGAAAACGGAAGTCCATGGAAGAAAACCGACCGTCGCTGTGGTTTTACTTGGAGCGCGCAATCAATCCAGTGGATCAAAAGTGCAGTTGGAGGATGCGCCGAGCATTTCTCTCCTCGAAGCAGCAAACCTCGGAATGAGACCATGTTCAGTCCACCGGATCCGGCAACACACCAGACGCGGCGCTCCACTGCTCTGCCGAGTGCATCTGCTCGCACATTCTTTTCCTGCGCTCCGAGTGTGCTGCTCGTATCCGTTGCTCCGTGCCTTTCGAGCCGGGAGCCTGTACTCTCGTCACCATTTTCGCGCTCAATCTCACCGACGTGCCGCTTGATGCGAGCGCAGTGATCTCTCAGCCGGATGAGCGGTCTTTGTACGTAGCCGTCGATGGGATGCGCACTGCCTTATGGATTTTGCGAGACTCGACACATGCTGACGATTGAATGAATGGATGACCGCAGGTATCTCGCGAATCTCAATTTTGTGGTGGTGTTCTCTGGTTCGCTAGCGTCGTTCGAGAACGTCATGTCCTTGTAAGCGGCTCTGTGGTATCGATCGTCGCAGCTATCGACGCGGGCGTTGTCTTACTCGATTTGTGATGATCTGTGACTCATGTGCAGCACATGCACAAATTGCCAACTTCAGGAAGTGCCGCATGCGATTTATGAGCTGCGAGCACTCACGGAATGGTACGCACCCGTTGCGATGATCCCCCACTTGTCGCCGCCGTTCTGCAATAGATCATCTCATGTGTTTTCGTGCTCTCGTTTTGGGAAAGAGCAGCAGCTTGCCCAACAATTCGCTCCAGAGTCTCCCCATTCAGCTTGAGGATTCGCAAATTGAACTTTTGTAAGTGCTTTCTCACTGCAACTTGCTGCATTGCTATTGATGTTGGCAAACAAGTCGGTCTCATTGTAAACGTGACGAACGACTCGTAAATGGAAAGAGATGTAGCCGAAAATGAGTTCTATAGGATACCCGAGCAGATTTGGAGGATGCGAAAGCTGCAGACCTTGGATCTGTCGCGGAACTTGGTCACTTCGTGCTCGAATCCTCAGACCGAGCAAGGGTTAAGCGCGAGTCTGTCGACACTGTGAGTGGACTAGAGAACCTTATGACGCTGCTGCGATTTGTGAAATATGCATCGTTTGCTGACGGCAAACGCGAACGCTGCTGTCTCGTAGAATCCTGGATGAGAACCCGATCGTCGAATTGGCATGCAATTTCCCCAACCTCGGATCCATGTGAGTTAAATATGTTCCTACCAATGGAGGGGCAAAGCAGTGGCCGATTCAGTGACGAAGCTTTTCGCGAACAGATCGCTCCAGAACATCCCGAGTCTTCGAAGCATCCCAGACTTTGTCTTCCGTCTGAGCACATTGCGGAAGATCTTCCTCAACGACAACCCCCAACTCCAGCTCCAAATCGAAAACCAAGTCAGTCTGAGCATCAACGAGCTGTAAGAAACCCATTGCACGACACGAGTTCTTTCCGTCCCAGGCACTTATTTCTGGTCTTCTCTCTGCTGATCGCAGACATTTAGCTTCATGCGAGCTAACAAGCGCGCCAATCCAACTCATCGACGTGATGCCTGAATTACGCGTATTTAACCTCTCGAGGAACAACATTTCAACGCTCGAGCCAACTCCAGCGTTTACCGCCTCGAAAGTACAAGTTCTGTAAGTGCCCAGAGATATTTTAGACTTCCATTCCATTCGCAGTCGTGGATTCATCTCGCTGATCGATTTGTAGGGATTTGGAGGGGAATCAGCTCCAAGATATGTCTGCGCTTGCGGATGTTGCCTTGGCCGCACCGTTGCTGACGGAGTTGCGGCTTTCGTCCAACAGTTTCTCGTCTTGCAACTTATCAAACCCACAGTCATCGCTCGAAGTCTTGTACGTACGAAGTCAGCACCCCACACTGCTCGTAGCTTTCTATTTAACCTCACTGTTCGTCTATGCTTGCTCCTGCAGGGATTTGTCGCACAACGTGCTGGAAGACTGTGAGATTGCTCTCTCTGAGCTTCGTGTTTTGTAAGTTGTGCAGCAACTCATTTGTGCACCTTAAGACTGGTGTTGTGTCTCACTTGGTTTCGTACCCCATGCAGGGACTTGCGAGGGAACCTGCTTCGAGCCGTCCCAAACTCTATTTTCTCCCTCCCCAAACTGCGCGAGCTGTAAGACTTTTGCATCCTCGCTGAAAATCTAGCTGGTTTTTGCGGCGCATCACGGAGATAGCGTACTGATTCGACGTGTTCGCCTCGCGCACAGGTACCTCACTGGGAATTCGATTGATCCATGGGAGGTGACCGAGGAAGAGTTTTCTTTCCTCGGCAACCTCTCTCAGTTTTCCATCCAGCAAAGTGCATTCGCATCCTGTCCCATTGAAGCCCAGCAGCGTCTACACAACTACCAAATTTGCATCAAGTCGGCAACAGCACCAAACCCGATCGCGACGCCAAGTGCGACGCCGAACTCGACCGCAGAGAACGGTGGCAGTGTCTCATCAAACCGAGATCATAACCAGCTCATCTACATTTTCGCGAGCTTCGTGGTGGCGCTTTTGATTTGTGGCATCGTGTATCGAGCGATGAAGAAGCGATCCGCATCGTTTCAACCTTCGTTATCCGTCAAGTCAATTGAATCTCCATCGGGGCTGGGTCTGCGAGACAACGACATTAGCAATCGTGGAGACTTCCGTGCCTCAAACACACCATACGTGCTCGCCAACGGATCGAGCTTGAGTCTACACTCTGCGAGCGGAGGGAAGCAAAGCATCAGTGTTCGGAGTCATTCCGTGTTCGCGAGCAGCTTCCGGCTACCTGACGGCGACAACATCTGGGTCGACGAAGAGTTGATGGCGTGGCGGGTCGATTACGAGAGCGTTCAACTGGAGCAGTGTCTGTCTGCGAGTACGTTTGTCGAAGTCTGGGAAGCCACGTATCGTCTCGATCGAGTGGCGGTGAAAAAGCTCAAGCCCAGTCAGCGTCTCTTCCACCATAAACACCCCGACATGGTCGACCCCATCGTCATGGGCAAGTTCATCATGGAGATCAAGATCCTTTCGCGGCTCGATCACCCTCGGATCGTCGCGTTCTATGGTATTGCGTGGAAAAACGAATCCACGATCCTGTGTGTGATGGAGTTCATGCCCCAACAGGATCTGCACACTTTTCTGAGAAACCAGCGCGATGAACGACCAAGCGACGCCGTGCTGACGAGTCGAGAGTGGACTATCGAGAAGTTCCACATCGCCTTGGACGTGCTAGACGCGTTGACGTATCTCCACTCCTTGGATCCTGTGCTCGTCCATTGCGACCTCAAGTCTCGGAATGTGCTCTTGGACGCCACCATGCAGGCTAAACTGTGCGACTTTGGGATCTCCAAGTACTTGCGACCATCGGATAGCTCTGGAGGTCATCAGCAAGGTGCTGCTGGTGGTGGAGGCGGTGACGATGAGCAACTTCAGAAGGAGGAGGGTGTGATGGACGAAGTGCGGCATTTGCTCTCTCAGTCCTCGGGATCCATCCGCTGGATCGCACCGGAAGTGATGCTGGCGTACACACAGTATTCCGAAGCCGTCGACATCTACGCGTTTGGAGTCCTGCTCTCGGAACTCGACACGCTCCAAGAGCCCTACGAAGATATGAGGAACTCGAAAGATGGGAAACCCATCAGCGACACCAGGATCCGCAAACTAGTCGCCAAAGGGGAATTGCAACCGCGCTTTTCGCACAATATCCCGTTGGAGCTGCTGGATATTGCGCTGCGATGCCTGTCATTCCGTCCCAGCGAACGTCCCAGCAGCTTGGAGCTCGCGTACAGTCTTCGGAAAGCTGCCGCGACGTTCCTCAGTAAACGCTCGGGGGAAGGTTGGAGACCGCGCGACAACACGAGCTCCCTCAGTGCCACCTCGACGGATACAAATTAGTCTCGACGCACAAATCGAGTCGAAACCCGATTAAAGGACATGGTGATTGGATACACTCCATTGAGTTTTAGTCGTCGTAGCTCCTTCGTTTACTTTGTCGACTGCTGCCACTGCTTCCATAACTTGCAGCTCGTTCCGCTCGCTCCAGCGCTTCCAAAGTGTCGTCCATAGCAGATTCGCTGCCACGATTACGCTTGCGATTTTGCTGCTTGAACGTTCGAGCCACAAGTGCTGGCAACATGTTATCCACGTCACGACTCCCCCTTTCTTCATCCTCGGAGCTCGCATCGCCATTCACTGCGACAAATCCTTCGGCAGCCAGTGCTCTCGAGCCCGAGGTCCCGCTGCCACCTCCTGCTCTCACAACGACCGATTTCGTTTCGTCAGGTGCATACGCGCCTGCACGACCATAAATCAGATCATTGCGCCGAAGATCAACCGTTCGTTGCAGCTTCTTTTCCGTGAACCGCTCTTGATTCTTGATCAACAGCATCGACGCCTTCGCGAACCCCATCGACTGGCGATCCACTGACGTCACTTTCTCTTCATGGCGAAAGAAATCCAGCAGCGGGTTGCACACGTCGCAGGTCTTCTTACAGTCTTGGACGGCGATTTTCTGACCAAAGTACCGCAACAGCGCTTGCCGACGGCACTCTTTCTTCGTGGCGAATGCTTTCACAGTGTCCAGCAGTTCCAATGCACGCTGCTGTTTCTGCACCTGCGCTGCGCGTTGGTTCGGATGCCTTTTCTTCGTTTGCTTTCTGGTGCCAGCGTGGTCTTCGTCTCTGTCGTCGGACACACCATCGTTCGCTTTCTCGATCAGAAACCGGAAAAGTTCATAGTCCTTTGGCGAGTACAGCAATACGCTTTGACTCGGTTCGCCGTCTCGTCCCGCTCGCCCCGATTCCTGGTAGAGATTCTCCAGCGACTTTGGCGCGTTCCAGTGCACTACAAAGCGCACGCTCGCATGATCAATGCCCATGCCAAACGCGATCGTCGCGCAGATGACGTGGATCCCCCCATCCAGCCATTGCTGCAGCACGTGGGTGCGCTCCTGTTGCGGGAGTTTCGCGTGGAACGCAGCGATTTTCAAATGCAGCGGGTCGCGTTCCCGGAGTTTCTCGACAAGCGCGTCCGTGTCGCTGCGTTTGTGCACGTAGATCACCCCACTGGCTCCCTCATGATGGTTCTTGATGTATTTGTACAGCGCGTCAATGGGGTTCGCGAGCGTGTCTTTCTCCACGACGGTGTACGCAATGTTGGCGCGATTGAAATCCGCCAGGAGGATGGTTGCGTCCGCTGCTAGATGAAGCTGGCTTTTGATATCGTCCCGCACTTGCTGCGTCGCCGTGGCGGTGAGCGCAATGAATGGGATTCGGGGGTATCTCTGACGGAGTTGACCCAATTGGCGGTACGCGGGACGGAAGTCATGGCCCCAAGAGCTGATGCAGTGCGCTTCATCGACCGCAAACAGCGCGAGTCCGTTGCGCTCATCCAGTTTGCGCAGTAATTGCTGCACAGAATCGGTCATGAGCGACTCGGGCGTGGTATACAGCAGCTCGATACGCTGCTGCTGCTGAGCTGTGCTGGAATGGTATTGCTTCAGCAGCATCTCGTGGATCTGGAGCTTCTCGCTGTCGGTCGCGATTGATGACAGCATCTCCACCCCGATGCGTTTCCGACGCAGCGCATTCACTTGGTCCTGCATCAACGCCAGAAGGGGACACACGACGACGACAAGACCCGGCACCAGCAGCGCTGGCAATTGGTAGCACAAGGATTTGCCTCCTCCCGTCGGCATGAGCACGAGTGTGTCCTGCTTCTTGAGCACAGATCGCAGCGCAGGTCCCTGGAGACCTCGCAGCGTCTGGAACCCGAATCGAGAAAGCGCCGCACGGATCTTCTCGCGTCGTTCATGCTTCTTCTGTGTTGTTGTAGTTGTAGTGGAGTGTGCTGCCCCCTGCGTGCGCGTCTTCTCCATGTCTAGATGGCCAAGTCGCGCGTTGTGCGAGAGTGATGTCTGCGATTGCTTGGGACTCGTCAACCGGAAGACAAACAAGAAATCGAGGACGTGGTTCATCAGGAACACCTTGCTTCTCCTATTCTGGACAAACTTGCGACTCGTACTTACGTGAATGGATGGAGTATATATGTTCACATATGATGCATATTCAGTTTATGATCAAGAGAAGCAGGTGGATGTGATGAAGAGCTCACAGAAGCTCGCGATGTGGACGAACGGGAACATGTCGATGCAGCGGCAGCTACCTACACAGAGTTTGCGCGCAGCAGGTGTTCCGATCCTCGTATCTCTAGCGATCGATCGACTTGTTTTTGTCGTTGTTGTTTGCATCAATGTGGTTTATTATTGGATACCGTGACGCGATGACAGCAAATCAGATGCAAGAGCACGGTGGCGTCTCTTGGCGGATTGGATCGAGAGACGCTTGACGCCAACGCACTTTTCCGCAAGCAGCGAACTCTATTGGAAGTGGATGAAGATATGGTGCGGAAGGCGTCACGATTGCCGCCAAATACAAAGTCGCTGGAGGAAGTGCTGCTCAATCGGATCGTGCATGGAGAAGAACAAGTCTCGACCCGCACCAGCAGCAATGAGACCCAGCGTCGCAGTGACAGTGGCGCGCAGCCAACGACTGCTCCTGCCAAACGGACAGGCACTGCGAGGAAAATGTCAACGACCCAGCAAGCAAGTGCGTTCTTTTTACCTCTTGCAAGCGTCTCTGTCCCGTTCTACTGCGCTGACATTGTGCTCGTGCGGATTGTACACTCACAGGACCCTCGACGCTGGCAGCACCTGGCACGCGTCGTAATGCGGGTTTCTCTCTGACAGGAGAGCCACCGAATCCCACCGCTGGCGTCGTCTCAGAGACTGGGACTCCAAATGCATCTTCATCAGCCACAGCATCATCCGCAGGCGCCGCCTCCATGGACTGTATGCGTCGAATGGCTGGCGAAGTCGGAGCACTTGACAACCGCATTCGCTCGTTAGCGACTCGGCAAAGTCTGTCTTCTCCTTCTTCTTCTTCTTCTTCGGCAACTGCATCAGGAAAAACGCGGATGGGAGGTGGCGAACACGAGAGCGAGCGGTCCTACCACCAGCAAGAGATCGAAAAGTACCTGAACCAGTCGATGCACGAAATCTACGAAGCCCATGGCAGCGCCAATAGAAGCGCAAAGAAAGCCAACGACAATGGAGTCCACCCAACAACAGGTGCGCACGTGACCCACGCGGTGCGCGAGCTCCGCTCGACGGTGCGGCGTCTCGATCGCGTGTTCTACGAAGTGGCGTCAGGTGACAAACAGCGGCAAATCGCAGCCACGAAGATCGCGATGCTGTGCCGTACGTTCGTCGTGCGCCGCCGGTTCCAGAAATTCGGCAACGCCTTGTCAGCGTGGCGGACACGGAAATGCAGCCTGCTCGTGATGTACGTCGAGCACTTCTCGGCGAGGGAAGAGTTCATCAACCGCCAAATCGCGGCGATGCATCAAGAGCGTACCAGATCGCTACTGCGGAAAGTGCTGGCCGAGATCCGCGACGTGGTGCTGATGAACCTCCCCCTGCGAATGCGTCGACTCGAGGAGACGGACCGCAAGTTCCAGCTCCTCCAGCGAACGCTGAGCAAAGGTGTGTTCACAGCATGGAAAAATGTCTCCTTGGGTCCACGAAGTCGGAAAAAAGTGGCCGCCGATTCGAAAAAGCGCCATTTGGAGGCTCGACAGCGCCTCGAAGCGCTCGAGCGCTTTGAGTTGATCACGACCGAGATGGTGCACGACGAGTTCCTCAAGGCGAACATCCGAACCATTCGTAGGAAGCACCACCTCTTCGTCTTGCGCATGTACTTTCGGCTGCTCTACGCGCTAGAGTTTGCGCCGATGAAGCAAAAGATGCTTCGTGCCATGGCGCATGACCGCGCAAAGCGTCTTGGAAAGGTATGGGGCGAATGGCTCCCCTTGTTCCGTGCGGTCCAAGTCGACAAGGCGATCGCCAGGGTGAGCGAGCGCAGAACGCTCGATCGCTTCGACAGGCACCACAATTTGCGCAAAATCGACGCCCATTATCGCCGGACCCACTTGCTCAAGCACGTGCGCGCATGGGCACACTACGGACAACGCATTCGACGAGTGCGCAAGCTGTTCGAAGACAACACGAAAGAGAACCTGGTGAGATTGATGCACAAGTGGCGCCTCCGTGCCCAATACCAGCATGTGCTCCGCGACAACGTGATCGAAGAGTGGAGGGCGTACTCGCGACGCATCTTCCAGACCCCGTTCCGCTGGTGGTACGTGTACGCGTCGCAAAAGCGCCGCAATCGCGTGGCCAAAGAGACGATTTGCGTGGCGTACGAGCGCAGGCAACGGCGCCATACCAAGTACAATTTCTTCCGCTTGTGGAAACACCAAGTGCTGTTCGGAAACGTGGAAGGCGTGCATTCGAAACTTCACTTGCTGCGAAGCCTCGAAGACCAGAAGCGCATGTGCCTGGGACTCGAGGTCCATGCGAACATCTACCAGGAGCATATCGCCGCTCTCCAAGCTTCTATCGAAGAGATGGAGACCAAACTGGCCGAGAAGCAGCAGGAGCTTGAGCAGCTGCACGACTCGACCCAAGTGATTCGCTTTGGGATGCACAATGCCGAGCAGAATATCGCACGCGTGCAGGGGATGCTGGAAGCTGTGCGCCATATTCACCCTGGGACGGTCGAGCGCATCGAGAAAATGTACAAAGAGAACCCACTGCTCTCGAAAGACTTGGCAGACGTGCTCCAGTTGCATGTGAGCAAGCGCAAGGAGCTCATGGCGAAGATCGATCTGGACGAAACCGAGTTGGAGGTTCACAATGCTGCTTCTGCTTCGAGTTCCATGGGTACAGGAGGGACTGGAAAGCAGGAAAACGGTCGGTTGAACCAGGACGACCAGCTGCTGTTGCATCGCGTTAAATGGGTGCTTTCCCGTTTGGATTTGCAAACGTTCGCGACTGGGACGGGGAAAGAAGACGATAGTGGAAACAGGAGTGCGCATGCTGGCTCGAGCATGGTGCCAGTGGAGAAACTGAACCAGTTGTGTGCACTTTTCGAATTCATCCGCAACGGCGATACGACTGTGCTGACTCCGGAGAACAACCCGATCATTAGCGACCGTCACCGGATGAGAGTATCGCCATTATCAAGTGGTGGCGAGGTGGTGCATCGCCACGATCTGTTTGAGGCCAACGAGACGTGGCATGCGTTCCTTCAGGCGCTCACGATCAAATTTGTCCCAGAACGCATGCTCTCGGTCAAAGAACGACTCGTAAAACGCGCAGCCGAAAGGGACGAGGAAATCGCCGAGATCAAGGACAATCCGCACATTTACAACGTGTACAGGTAAGGAAGAGTCTTGCTTTGTTTGGAGGTTCTTTGTGGTGTGTGATGTGGGTGTGATGTCTGTGACAGCGGCGCAGCGCAAGTCGTGGGCTCAAGGGCAAAGCAAAAGGAGAAGCCGTGACGAGCCGTGGACAAAAGAAGAGGTTTCAGTATTGCGCTGAAGGATGCGAAGCCAAAGCAGCGAAACCACACGAACAAATGCGTGCACGGAACACAGAGAGGACATTTTTGAGTTACAAAATGAATATTAGAGACAGCGATTTTGCGCGTCGCATGCATCTAGACCCCAAACAAGCGAAGAAGAAGAGAGAATGCGACGCAAACGAATGTATCTACCTACCTGCTAACGCCCCTGTCCAAAAAATACTAACTCCTGGCTGCTGTTCTTGGTGCCAACGCGAAGAGAGAAGCAAAGGAAACCATCAGCTTTTCACTCTTTCCCTTGCTGCTCTCTCCCACCACCACCACCACCATCCACATCATCTCTTTCATCATCGAGCGAGCGAATCCGATCAACGCATGAACGACCTTACTGGTCCTTGTGGAACTTTTGAGCCAAGAACAATTTCTGGAACGACTTGCCGGCGTAGCGGTTGATGTGTTCACAATACGTGTTCATCTGCTTCGTGATCAAAAGCGACTCCAAGCGCGACGGTTGGTGCACCGACTTGAAAAAATTCGGGTCTTCTTCGGGCACGAGTTCGTCGTCGTTTTCGCGACGCACTTTGTTCTCTTCGCGCTGTCTGTTTTGCCATTGCTGGTACGCGACGCGCTGCTTTTGTAATGCGCGCTCGTAGCCTTGGAATTTATAATGTTCTTGCGCCAGTTCATCGGCCCACACGCTGATGTTCTTCAAGCTGTTTTCCAAGTACGCGTTCGTGGCCAAGTCCAAGCGCTCAAAGCTGTTCGCCGAAACGCTCTCGTGCTTGGTCACGACCTCCTGCAGCCAGCAGTTGATCACGTCCGAGTTGTGCACTTCGATCGGCAACTCTTCCAACACCGTCGTCGATCGGATGTCTTCCTTCGCAAAGCTATTGCCATAAAAATAATGCACACAAGAATGACTCCTTATCCTGGACCTACCAGAAAATTGACGCACATCCAATGGTAGCAGCACATACCTTTCCTTCGTGAACACACCAGCCTTGTACGCGTCAACGAACGCCTTCTTCAATCGGAACGCCTTGATGCTCAACGTGCCCTTGGCGGTCTCGGCGGCGTCGTACACCAAGCAGATCGCATTCGGACCAAGCGATTGCTGGTACTGGAACTGGTATTCAATCACGCTGGCCGTGCAGAACGTGCCCATGAGCACGGACTGGTACCACCCGATCTTGTTGTTGTCCATGCCGACTTCGCGCAAGTTCTTCATCATCTCGATCTGGTACTCGTCGGCGTCGCGCTTCTTCTCGGAACGTGGGGGCGATGGGAACGAGTTGGTGACCTCCAGCACGCTCTCATTCTCCAACCCAAGCAGCGATCCCGCGACGCTGTTCGGTGCGCTTTCGTGGCAGTGCTTGATGATCTGCAAAAGAG
>JAASGH010000323.1:0-17877 GCA_023334155.1 Globisporangium heterothallicum
GTTCTGCGCGTGGTGACGGTGCTGCTCGCGTTGCTTTTTGATGCGCTTCGCGTTGAGCATTTTCTCCTTGTCGTCGCGGTCCTTGCGCTTCTGCAGCGTGCCCTTCTTGGCATTGCGACCCGTGTCACGCACTTTGCTCGATGCCGGCGGCTCCCGCAGCGCAAAACTCTTGGCGATGTGCCCGAAATGCAGACTGCGCACGTGGAAAATCGCGCGCGTGTCGTTCGTGTGGGTCGCGTAACTGCGCACAAACGAGTGGAACGCCTGGCACGCCAGTGCGAACAGCGCTTTGTCGGCGAGCACGGTCTGGTCGTAGAGGAACTGCAGATCGCTTTGCACGACTTCGTGCGGGAGCTTCTTGTTGGAGCGCATGAACCCGCCGTACTTGCCGACGCGAGCCATGGTTTTCTCTAAACTCAGTGCGGCCATCGTGAGCCCGTGCTTCTGCAAGTGGTCCAAGTACTCCGACTCCGACGGCATGAGGAACAACAGACTGCTACCTTGGTTCCCACTACGCGCCGTACGCCCCACACGATGCACGTAGTCACGGGTCTCCGTAGGCGGATCGTACTGCACGATCCACTGCACGGTGGGCAAGTTCAACCCACGCGCCGCGACATCCGTACAGAGCAGCACCCCACTGCTGGACAGACAGAAATCCTTGAACGTCGTCATGCGCTCCTTCTGAGGGATGTTGCCATGCAAGCGGAACAATTGGCCGTTGCTGCCAAACAGCGACGACGAGATGTTCTCGGCTGGGACGCTGCTGTTCTCCTCCTGTTTCTTCGCAGCATCATTCTGCTTGCGACTCGCGGGCCACGCGGTTTTCCCGAAAAGCGCATAATGGAAGTCCACGGCATCGCACGTCGACATGAACACGACGATCTTGGACTTCTTGTTGACATTGTGGTTCAGCTCTTGCCGCAAGAAGCACGTCAATGCACACAGTCGCACTTTGGCCGGGACGAGGATGAAATGCTGCATCAACTGGTGCGGCGTCGAGAAATTTTCATGCTCGGACTTCGAGCCGTTGCTGCTGCTGTTTTGCGGCTCCCCGTCGGCATCGATGAGAAGCGGCTTCTTCAAACTCATCTTGGCCAACTCCTGCACCCCACTGTTGATCGTCGCCGACACGAGGACATTCTGTCGGCGCACGTGCTCAGCGTCGCTGCTGCTGGTCGTCTTCGTGTCAATGATACTGAGAATCTGCGTGATCTGCTTCTCGAACCCCATATCCAGCAGTCGATCGGCTTCATCGAGCACCAGAAACTGCAACTTCGCGTAGTTGAACGACTGGGTGTTGATGAGATGGTCGGCGAGTCGACCAGGAGTCGCAATGAGGATACAGATCCCCTTGCGCAGTCTCGCTTTCTCTGCTTTCTTCTTTTCACCACCGATGATCGCGCCAGGCACCAAGTACACAAACGGCTGGATCAATTTGTTGGCAGTCTCGAGAATCTGGAGACACAATTCACGCGTGGGTGCCAAAATCAGCGCCATGCACCCATCGTCTCGCTTCACACGCGGTTCGATCGATTGCAGCTTCTGGACGATGGGCAGCAAGTACGACAGCGTCTTCCCGGAACCGGTCTCACTTTTCACGAGAATATCTTTGCCCGAGAGCACCGCCGGGATCGACTTGACTTGCACCGTCGTCGGCCGTTCGAACCCAAAACCGCTGCTCGCGATGTCTTTCTTCAGCACTTGCACGATTCGAGGGTGCAGCTGCATCGATTCAAACGTCTGTGCAGCGAAAATCTTCTCACTGGACGCCGATTCCAGTGGTTTATCCAGCACATTCGCGCTATCGATCATCGTTGTCCGCACTTTGGTGAAATTCTCGGGGTCGTAGGATTCTTTGTTTGGGTTTCTACGCGTGCCAAAACCTTGTGCCTTGGCAGCATCCTCACCAGTGGCTTCCGAGTCACGGTTCGCGTTTGTTTGCGCTGGTTTGGTTTCAGGGATGTTTGTGTCTTCTTCCTCATCGTCTTCCTCCTCAGCGACCGAGTCATTGGCAGTTTCCTGCTCCGATTCCGAGCCCGAGTCGAAACGGGACAAATCGTTCGCACCTTCGTCCTTGCCATCGGCATCAGCAGCTACACTCGCTTCGGTTTCCTTCGTCCTGCTGACCACAGACTGCTCTTCTTCACCATCGTCATCCCTCACCTTCTTCTTCACTGCATTCACACGCGATGTCTGCTGTTTCGTCTGCTGCTGCTCTGGCTTGGTGGATTTCTTCGGCGATCCACTGGCACCGCCGACGCGGCCAGTGGTGCTCTGGGTCGTCTTGCTGCTGCCAGACTTGGATGCCGCCTTGATCTTGGCGCGTTTCGCATTCTGCTTGGCGCGGAACGTGTTCTTCTTCTTCGCAGGACGACCGCCACCAGCACCACCACCGCTGCTAGATGACGCAGCGATATTCAGCACAAAGCCTCCGTCTTCCATCGTGCGAACTCACTGCTTGATCTCACGAATGTGCCACCGAATGCGTGGATGGTGAATCTGACCTCTCCAGTTCAACCAATGCAATGCGCGCTTCCAACCAAAAGCTGCTCAAGACTCACGCGACCTTCGCGTCACATCCACAATGTTGCTTGGACAATTTTGGGGAGTTCGAGAAGCCTGCAACATAGCATATTGCAATTCAATATACTATCCGACAGGTCATTCCCCACTTTTTCCACATAAAGTGGCTCTTGAAGATTGAGAGTTTGGGAGCATTGACCATTTTGCATCGATCGAAGGAAGACGACGACATTGCCAGAGCACGATGAGTCGCATTGCGAACAGCCATCCGTCGATGGCGATGAACGCGGGCAACCCGCTGGACAACAGCGAGAAGCAGTTTCTGCAGCAGGTCGCGCGGCAGCGCGTGACGACGTACGATGGCAACACGTGGGAGTACTACGACTGCGGCAAGCAGAGCTCCAGCAACCACAGTGCCGCCGCCACGCCGCCATTGGTGTGCTTGCCTGGGACGAGTGGCTCGGCGCGCTGTTTCCACTTGCAGATGCAGGCACTCGCGGCGAAAGGGTATCGGGTACTCGCGGTAAGAGCGTGCTTGTAGTGCTGCAAATGCGGGAAATGGACGTGTGAGCAGTGTGTGGTGTGGGATCAGGTGCAGCACCCGATTGTGTGGACCCATGAAGAGTGGATCCACAGCTTTGACCGGTTTCTAAACGCGTTGCACTTGCAAGCGATTCACGTGTACGGTGTCTCACTTGGCGCGTATTTGGCTCAGGTACGTCCATGATGTACTCCGAACGTTACCTTTCTACTGCGTTGGGGAGACGCGGAAATGACTTCGCTTCATTTTCGTGGCTGTGGCACAGAGGTATTCGGCGCATTATCCGCATCGCATTGTGTCGTTGGTTATGACGCAAGGGTTTTGCGACACCACTCTCTGTGGAGCTAGCGCTCCGTATCCCAAAATGTAAGACAGAGGTTGCATTGCGAAAAGTGACTCTGCATGCTACCTCACAGTCGCTTTGTAATCATGCTGCACCGTTCAGGCTGCCGTATATGCCCGAGTTCTATTTGAAAAAGTGTGTGATCCACCGACCGCCTACTTTCCTTTACTCAGTCGCTGAACCTTCACGGTACAAAAATGCAACGTCGTTCCAACATCCTGTGACTGTATGTCCTTGCAGATACATCCTCGAGCAGTTCCCAAAGGAGAATCAGCGGTCGCTTGCGTGCGTCCACGCCATCGACTATATGGTCGAGCAGGTTCGTCCAGCAGCAAGTGCATCCTTCCATGCACAGCGTGGTCACGTGGACACTTTTCCTTGCTTTTGATTGGATGGACAAGCAGCTGGACAGGCTATCGCAAAAGGAGATCGCATCGCGACTGGCACTCAATTGCTTGCCGTGCGACCCAGGCAGCTGGAAACTGTCCTTACCGGACGAGAAAATCACGCTCATTGATGTACGAGGAGGAATGTGATTGTTGTCAGTCAGCGCCACTATACAAACCTTTTCCTTGTGTGTGTGCAGAGTCATGAAGGGACAAGTCTGCCAAGTGAAATGCGCGAGCAAATGCTAGCGCGCTATCCGAACGCCAAGCGTGTACGTGCATCCGATGCGCTCAACTACTCATTCTCCAGACGCTCAGCGTTTCCTTCTTCCTCCTTGCTCTTCTTGCCTAGGCGATGCTCAAGAACGCGGGAGATTTTCCGTTTCTATCGCATCATGAAGATGTAGCGATGCACTTGCAAGTTCACCTGCGAGCTCATGGCGTTTTCCTCGGGTAAACCAAAGAGGTCGCCGAGGAGGAGAGTGATCCATTGCCCCCACGTGTTTCCACCATTGCTTTTCGCTTTATGGACAGCACACACTCAGCAAAACAAGACACAACTTTGATGTAGGAAAACACACACACACGTCGTGGTCCTCTGCATGTATTTGTAGTGGTGTTAGTAGCATGAAGGGTTGGAGTATTTAGTGAACGTCAATGCCGATGCATACATCTACAACCTTGTTTGCTTGCTCTCAACCACGTCTCTTGCTCAAACGCCACGCGTCAGGCGGATTGAATCGGTCGTAGAGTGGCTCGATCTTCTCGTTGCGCTTGCGTTTCGTGAGTTTCGTCGGATCGCCCTTCTTGAAAAACGCCGGAGCGAGTTCAACGAGCCATTTGGGCTCGATCGTCATGATGTTGCGCATGTATTCTTTCGTGGTGAGCACCAGTTCGTGATACAGCACCCACTCGGGACTCTTGTTGAATAGCGCACTGGACGGGTGGATGTACACAGGTTGACCCTCCACCATCGTGCGGTATCCTTCCTGGGGGTCTTTCTTGGCCGTGTTGGCAAAGTACCCCGCGACAATCGCACGACGCACCTTGTTGAAGTTCTTGCCGCAGGAAACAACATCCATCTTGTACCGATCGAGGATCGACAAAAGCTGCTTGCGCACATCCTGCGCTCGACGAATCGCTCGCGCTTGGATGAAATTATCGAAGCACCAAGGGTTCGAAAACTTGGAATTTTTCCACGCTTCATACACGGCGAGCAGCGTGAGGTGGTCTCCCTCGGGTTGGTGGAACTTGGCTTTCTTCTGGTCGGCTTGAGCCTGCTTTTCCTTCGGACGGAAAAACACGGTCTCCACCGACATCATCGCGACAATCGTCAGCACTTCTTCGGCACAGCCCAGCACGACAGAGGTCAACAAAACCTTTGCATTCTTTGGCTCGACAGGGAACTCGGCCATTTTCTTCCCGAGTCGAGTCAGCAAACCTTCGTCGTCCAACGCACCAAGTCCATACAGGTTCTCGAGCGCCATCACCAACGCTTGCTGCGGTGGCGGATCCATGAAATCAAAGCCCATAAGGTCGTTGATCCCCATCGCCTTCAACTGAAGCACCACCGAACCGAGGTTCGCGCGCTGGATTTCAGGAACAGTCGTCGGGAGCATCTCGTTTTTGTAGGCGTTCTCGGTGTACAAACGGTAGCACTTCCCAGGTCCCGTTCGACCAGCACGACCAGCACGCTGCCGAGCGGAAGCCTGGGAACATGGCACCACGACGAGGGAGTCCATGCCAATCTTGGAATTGAACGCATTCTGTTTACAAAAACCAGGATCCACGACGTAGTAAATGCCGTCGATCGTGAGCGACGCCTCTGCGATATTGGTGGCAACCACGCATTTACGGGAGCCCTTCGGTGCTGGCTCGAAGATCCTGGATTGCATTTCAGACGGCAATGCACCGTACACAGGGAGAATGATCAACTCTGGCGCCAGGGCTCGCTCCTGTAGAGATTTGATTCGCTGATAGAGAACCTCGCATGCCGTATCAATTTCTTCTTGACCTGTTAAAAACAGCAGGATATCGCCCTCAGGCTCAGACAAGTGGATTTGCATGACGCAAAGCAACGACGCGTCCAAGTAGTCCAACTCCGGTTCTTTCGTGTATAGAATCTCCACCGGGAACGTTCGGCCAGGGATCGTGAAGATGGGACAGTCGAAGAAATAGCGCGAGAATTTCTCGGCATCCAGCGTTGCCGACGTCACGATGATCTTCAAATCCTTGCGTTTGCGCACCAAGTCTTTCAGCAGACCGAAAAGCACATCCGTGTTGATGGTGCGTTCGTGGGCTTCGTCCAGCATCAATGCGCTGTATTTGGAGAGGGTGTTGTCTGCAAGGTACTCTCTCAGCAGCATACCTTCGGTCATGTACTTGATCACGGTTTCTGGAGAAGTGCAGTCTTCAAAACGCATCGAGTACCCCACTTCTTGACCGAGCTCGCACCCGAACTCTTCAGCAACACGCTTTGCGACGGAAGACGCCGCGACACGACGTGGCTGCGTGCAACCGATAATACCAGTCGAGGTGAGACCCATTTCAGCCATGTATTGCGTCATCTGTGTGGTCTTCCCGGAACCGGTCTCGCCGATCACGACGAGCACTTGGTTTTCAGCGATAGCCTTCATCAATTGGCGCTTCAATTTGTACACTGGGAGACTTTCACGTTGCTCGCGAATCGTTTTGTTCGAGACGATACCGTACGAAAGATTCTTCCCGACCGACTTTTGCTTCCATTCCGGCATCTCAAACGTGGAGCCCATATTAATCCCCCGCAATTCTTGCGCAAAGTGACGCTCACCGGCTTCCGGCATTGGATCTTCCCACGGTCGATTCAAGTCTTTTGGGATCGAGTCAATCAACTGGTTCGCTTGTGTTTGCCGCAACTCACGTCGTTCCTTCGCGAGATTGGATTGCGTCATAGCAGCACGCTGCATGGATCCATCCGGGTTCTTCACAATCTTGACAGGCGAGGATTCGCGGTTCAGGAGCGTCTGACCGCGTAGGAAAACAGGTTCATCTTCGTTCAACTCGACTTCAAAGTTTTCTTCGGTTGGCTCAATGCTCATAAGACCGTGGTCTTCGTCAAAAGTCGGGTAGTCTTCAATGGAGAGCACTCCTGAGTTAATCAACTGGCGCGCCTCCCACCGCTCTGGCGACGACATGCGCTTCGCCGCTCGTTGTGGTTTATCGTCGTCTTCGTCCTGCTGGTGGGAGCTGTGCATACCCGGCGCAGACGGGTTGATCCACGAACGGTGGTCCGTCGAGCTGTTATCGAGTCGAGCGCGCTGAGCACCGTCGTTCGATCGCATTGGCATCAAGTCTTTGCCCGAATTCTGGTCCACATCGCGGATGGAGAGCGAAAGTTTCCCCCCAGAGTTCGAGATCACTTTGACTTTCACGCGCTGGCCGCGTCGAAAGTGGTCTTTCACATTCGCCACCCGCTGCGCTGAAAGGTTCGACACATGCACAAGCCCTTCTTTCTTCTCGGACGTAAACTCGTCCAGCTCGACAAACACGCCAAAGTCCATCGTTTTGCTCACACGACCATCGTAAATGCCATACAGCTCGACTTCACGCGGTCCGCTATCTCTTCCTCGTCGGTCGCTGTCGCGTGTACGATTGCGTCCGAATTCATCGCGGGCATCTCGCCGCGAATCTCTCGAGCGGTATCTGTCGTCGCCACGCTCATCGCCATGCCGGCGACTGCTGTCTCTGCGATCCCGAGGCTCCGATCGCGAGCGAGAGCGTCGACTTCGTCCTCGATCATCCCGACCTCGGTCCCGATCGCGTCGATCTGGAGTTCGACTTCGTCTCTGTCTTCTACTGTCGCCCCGCGAATCAGCATCCTCTTTTGGCTTCCCACCTTGTTGTTTCTGTGCACTGATGCTGTCGCTTTCGTCCTCTACAATGTCGGCGCCGGCAATATCTTTCGCTGTGAGCTGTTCATTTTCTCCAATGTCGTACTTTGCAGTCTTCGATCCTGCTTTCCCACCACCCGAAGCGGACGCTTTCCCCTTGCCATTGGCTTTGCGCGGCGCCATCGTGTTCACAATGCGGTACAGGTTTTCCGCCAGCGATGGCTGCAGGGGTAAGTCGTTTTCCTTGATCGCGACGAGGAATCGTGCGCTCGTGGAGCTTTCGCGCACCATGTCGATGATGAACTCGGCGAGCGTCTTGTCGCTCATGCCGAGATGGTTCTCCAGCTCCATGCAGATCTTGGAGATCAAGCTCAGTTCCTGCAGCTTCTCCATCGTGGCAGCTTCCGATCTCGTCGCTTGCGTTCACTCTTCCTCCCCTCTTTACAGCGCTTTATGAGCGAACCAACAGACAGACAAACATTTCGCATCTGGGATCGAGCAGTTTTATGCAGGTGGGACGGTCTGCAGACTACCCCACAAAGCGCTCTAGATCAATCTGGCGCTCTAATCCATATCATGCCCTACACAAACATCTAGCGCGCTCTAGAAAGGATCACGGAAAGAAAATGCAACCCTAACCAGTGCATCCCAGACTTTCTCCAGTGTGAACGAGGATAGCGTGAGCCACGTCAAAAAATGCTGTCGTCCTGGATTGGAATCCAGTTCCAGTGATCCAGCACGACTCGTCAGACAGGCGAAACGCTACTTTAACGTGGCGCACATTCTCATCGCACAATTCTTTTCCTCCTTTGATCAGCAAAAGTGACCGACGCGATTCATTTCCGTGCTCAAGTTCGGAACCAAATTGAGCTTCTCGTCCCACTGATAAGAGTGAGTGAGCGAGCGAGCGAGCGAGTCAAAAGGAAGGAACAGAAATGGACGACGGTCCTCTGCTACAGCACCAGCAAGCGCCTGGGAACAGGGAACACCCAGCACCGCCCCAGCTGAGTGCATTCGCGCTGCCGCTGAGCCTCCAATCCGCGACGGACTCGATGATGATGCGGATGGCGTCGAGAGACTCGGGAGACGCGTCGTCCTTCGCGTTTGCCGACGACATGGAGCACCAGAGCACGAGCGAAGACCAGAACCTGCACGACGACGCGGCGTCGTCACCGACCGGCTCCTCGGAGTCGTCCAAAGAGAAATGGCACAAGCGCCATGTGTGCGATATCCCCGACTGCGGGAAAAGCTTCGACTCGAAGTGGGCGCTCATCAGGTACCTGTTGCATGTGTGAACATGTGAACTCGTGCATGTTGCAGTATGGAGAGTGATCGGTGTCGAGTAATCAACTCATGGTATGGGACCTGGGGAACTCACCATGATATCCTTTTTTGTTGTTGTGTGTGTATGCATGAAACAGACATATTCGCGTGCACACAGGTGAAAAGCCGTTCCCATGCACATTTCCAGATTGTGATAAATCGTTTGCCGAGAAATCTGCGATGACACGGTACGGCATTTCAAGCTTATCGACTCTTATGGCGTTCAAGTGCTGTGCCTGGTTGGTTTATTCCTGTATCCCAGACTCATGTCTTTCCCATTGCTGGTGTTTGCGCAGTCATCTGCAAACACACTCGCGCGACAAACCGTTCAAGTGCACGTACTCGGGGTGCACGAAGAGCTTCAAAGGAAAAGATTATTTAGGTGTGTGTCGCCGCTCTGTCTCTTGCTGTAGCCCCCTTGTCCAGAAAGATCCTGATCTTTTTTGTTGTTGTGTTGCATATCGTTTAGAGTTTCACTTGAAAATTCATGCAGAGGGGAATCCGTATGCATGCGAGCACCCAACGTGCTCCAAGACGTTTTGCAGCCCCAAGAGCTTGAAGAAACACATTCGGTTATGGCACAACCCGGGCGGGAAAAGCACCTCCATGTACGTTTGCCACCAGCACACCTACCCACCGCAGTTTGTGGTTTTGTAGCTGTGACTGATCCATGGGAACAATTGCTGTCGTTGTTGGCAAAATCATGTACAGGGAGCAGCAGCTACGCGAACGTATTATTAAGATGGCGACTCGAAACAAGGAGAAAACGCGCAAGTTTGAAGCCACGATCCGCAACTTGATGGACGAGAACGAGATGCTCAAGCGGAGGCTCCAGGAACTGGAAAAGACGCAAGTAAAGCGATCCTGATCGAGGGGTTTTCTTTTATGAACCTTCCCCGGACGATGCTTTTTGCTTGTTTTTCATTATTCTCAAAAGAAGAAATACTGTTTGTAGCTGTTTGCGTATCAGACAGACAGCTCGGCAATATATATGAGCGCCGGAAACATTTTTTTGTATCGCTTTCTTTTCTAGGGTAAAGCTGGCCAGTCTTGTTGGAAATGGGTGTTTGTGCGTAAGAAGAATGGGGAAACCCAATGCAAACAAGGTTTTGTACGAGAAATCAACAACAACAAAAAGGAAACGCATGGACTGTTTTGTTGGGATTGCGATCTGTTGTTTGTTTGCTGTTGTTTTCAACGAGTGTGCGACTTTCTCTTTCTTTCATTTCCATATTCAATAAACTAACCGAGTGAAACGAAGACGAACGAACGGGGAGTGGAGAATGCTCAATATATCCTGCTGCAATTGCGTACTATAATACTTACTGCATGCCTCGTGGCTTTGGACCACCGGCGGCCTTGGCCATAATGATTTGATCGACACGGAGCACTGTGATTGCCGCATCAGCGCCGAGTCGGATCGCTGAAAGCTTTGTTTGTAAGTGGTCCCAGATGCCCTTACTTAACGCATCGTTGATCACGTGGTTCTTTTCTTCGTCCTGTGACAATCGAAAGAAGAAGTAAAACATGGAACAGCACAATGATCAGATTCGAGTGCAGCTCGCAGGTGGAGAGATAGGTTCGCAGGGGGAGGAGAGGACTTACATCAACGTCGACACCGGCGTTCACGTTGCCAGCAGCGTGAGCAGCATACAAACTCGAGATCACTTCCGTCGCCATCTTACCGGCGTTTTCTGCTAAAATACGTGGCACGATCTCAAGGGAGTCGCCAAACTTCTTGATCGCGTATTGGTCGAGACCAGGCGTGGCTTCGCCAAAGCTCTTCACCTGTCGCGACAACTCCACTTCCGAGGCACCGGCACCGGCGACAAAGCGAGGGTCCTTGCACGCAGCCTTCACACAGTTCACACCATCATCTAGTTCCACACAACAAGCACAAAAAGAGTCAATTTCGTGCACCACGCGACGCTGCAAGAGACAGTACAACACATACCGATGGCACGCTCAATGTCGTTCAAGACGTTCTCCGTGCTGGCACGCAAGATAATCGTGGAGATCTTGGCGTCTTCCTCTTCCTGATTGAACACCGTGACCTTCTTGCCACCAATTTCCTTCACGGTGACGCTGTCACAAAACCCCATCTCGTCGGGAGTTGGCGCGCCGAGACGCACCAGCGCGTTCGCGTTCACCGCGCGGCACAGACGACGCAACTCCCACTTCGACTGGATCTTGACCGCCAACAGTTTGTACTTTTCCAAAAAGTGGAGCGCCATTTCCGAGATCGAGCCGCCCGAGACCACGACGGTCGCGCCACTCTCGGCGATCCCGCGGATCGCTTCTTCCAGGCGCTGCTCTTCGCCCTTGTTGTAGTTCATGAGCTCGCTGGCATCCTTGATCAGCACGGTGCTCTTGGCTTCGGTCGACGACACTTCGATGCCACAACCAAAGATCGCGACCTTGGCGTTCAACGCCTTCTTCACGTTGCCTTCGGTGTCACGTTGCACAACCATGCCCTTGATCACCGTCGAGTCGTACAGGTTACCGCCACGGATCTTGCACACTCGGATGTTGTCCACGTTGATGCTCGGCTTCTTTGGCGCGCTCGGCATGACGTTCAAGCACGCGTCCGTGACCAGCTTGGCCAAAAGGTCTTCGTAGCCGTATTGCTTGGACGCCAGCGAAGTCTTGATGCCCTTTTGCAACTCGTCGCTGTCGCGGAGGTTCTCGATTTGCACGGACTGCAGGGATTCCAGCACCTCGACACACTTCTCGTAGGCTTTTTGGTAGCCCGTGACGATCTCACTCGCGTGGAGACCCATGCGCAGCAAACTCGCGGCTTCCATGAGCAACTCTCCAGCAAGCGACACCGCCAAGCAGGTGCCATCGCCGAAATCGTTTTCCTGCATCTTCGCGGCCATGACGACCATGCGGGCGGCGGGGTGGATCACTTCCAGCTCCTTCACGATCGTCGCGGTGTCGCTCGTGACGAAGATCTTTTCCAAGTGGTTGATGACCAATTTGTTCATGCCATTGGGTCCGAGCGACGAGCGCGTGATCGCCGCGAGCTGCTTCACGGCGTCGATGTTCTTCGCGACGGCTTCGTCGACTCCCTCAAAGTGCTTGTGACCTTCTTTCAACAGCGACGAAAGCCCGCCGGCAACGTTCAATCCCATCGACTTGGACATGGTGTGAGTGTGCGGTATGTGTTCGCGTTCGATGCAGCCTCTTCGCCTCTCGCTCGATCTTCTAATATGGAGATCTTCATCACCACACGAGAGGCACAATCTCGTTTCGACCAATCAGAGCAGCGGAAGTGCTATTTCAGCCAGTGAAAAGGGGGAAAAAGGAGCGATGCGAAAGGGGGAGGAGAGTGGAGGAATAGTGCCCCTGGGTGGTAGTATTGAGAGTTGCTTCTTCGAATCTGGCGGGTTTGCAGCATGAGGATTTCATGCCGACATGGAGCTCGAGTGCCGCATATTCACGGGCGAAGGACGGCTCCGACGCTTCCTATACGCGCCGCTACCACAGGATGTGCTGCGCAACACATTGCTTACTACACCTGAACTGACTTTTCTTTTTTCCATTTTCTCACTCTGGTTCGTGCAGTTGGCCAAAGAAATCGCCCGCGATCACGATCAAAACGTTCAACGACTTCAGCCTCAGCGCCGCTGCGTCGTCGCTCTCGGCCTGGTCGCTCTCCACAGCAAGCTCGCTGCGTAACAGCCAGCAGCGACGCAGCAGCTGCCGAATGATCGCTGCGACGCCGGCGTGCACGGGCTTATCGAGTCGTGCGAGAAGCGCATAGATCCAGACTCCTCGTGCACGCGACAGCGCACTTTCGTCTTCGAGCCAATCGCTGTGGTATGCCAGTAACCTGCGCGTGAGCACTTGGTCGAATTGCAAGAGCAACCGCAGATGGGGAGGTGTCGCATCCACAACGCCGCCAGGTTTCCCAAAGAAGAACGCCTTCCATCCGTCTTCGTCGCTCATGCGCGGCACCTCGGTGCGCAACACCACCTGCGGAGCACCATCCAGCAAGTCGGTCGGCTCTTTCTCGGGTGGACCCAGCTCCTGCCATCGCGCAATCAGCTGCCGCAAGTCTGCAAAGTCCGCGAGCAGCGCATGCTTCCACTCTTCACTTGGCAGTAGCCTCGCATCCACGGTCGTATTTGCAAAAGACGGGATCGACGGCATGTTTGCAGTCTGTTTGGCATCGAATTGCCGCGGATCGACGTCCGACACGACGACGTCAGGGATGCCTTCGGCTTCGATGCGTACGCGCCACAGATACTCCTGCACATCTGCAGGGGGGAGTCCCTGCTCCATGCGGCGCGCGATCGCTCGGATGTCCACGCTGTCCTCTCCATCCACAGGGAGCACGGCGGCCATCATCGTTCCTGCTCGCTTCGAGCGAACGTCTCAATGCGGGTTAGCTACACTTTTACATTGACATATTGCAAGCGAAACAGGTCGGGTATCGAGAGCGGACATCGAGAACCCGGGTCGAGAACCCGCCCATGACAACCTATTATGCAGAGAGGAGTCTGAAAGCGGGTTGGTGGGTTTTGGTGTTGACCCGTGGGTTTGAGGACTTGTCGCGGCTTCATTGGTGAAAAGCCATCGAGCCAACTTTGGTGCGAACGCAAGAGCTGCACGAAGCACGATCGAGAGACCAGAAGATGGCGAACGTGAATCCGCTTGCTGCCGTCGCACAGTTGCAGGACGTCGTGCACGCACTCGCACCTGTGCTGCGTCCTCAGATCCTCCCGAAAGGCGCTTCCTACGGCGTCGATTTCGTGATCGGACTCTGCAAGACGGACGAGCAGAAGCAGCAAATACACGCGCTGATCCAAGCGGCGAAGCCAGCAGCAACAGAAGACGATGCGGAAGCGCAAGTCGTTGGCGCTTTCGATGCGGAGAAGCGCGTTTTCGATATCGAGAAAGTGGTGTGGATGCAGCAACAGGATGCCGTGGTCCATGAGTTTGCGCGTTTCTTAGAGCTCCAGTTGGACGATCCCGAAGAGGTACTATCCACATGCCATGATATGATGCTCTTGGTGATGGGTGGCGAGATTGATGCTTTTTATGTGCGTGTGTAGGCGTCGCGAGTGGTGGCGCACTTCCTGAAAGTCAATGGCCATGCTTCCGAGAACACGTTGGCGGCAGAGCAATGCTTCAATGCAGCGTTTGCGCTCCAGACTCTCCTGAGAGCGTTCCCAAGACCGCCCTTCGCAATAGATGGCGTCCCCGTCGAGATCGACGAAGACACACATGTGGCAAAAGTGTTTGCGCCGCTCTTTGGCGAGACCAAGAAGCAATCGCCACAAACAGAGAAGAAGAAGAACAGATCCAAGACGAAGAAACGAAAAAGCACCTAGAGCTGCACGGAATGTCAAATAATATGGGAGGTCACACTCGACAGCATACCAACGCGATGCGACAGGTCTAACCAAATAGAGGAAACGAACGAATGGATATTTGCACAGCTACCTGTCTCTTTCAAAACACTTCACAGCAGTTCGGCACCCTACGTCGTATGCACTATCACCTATAGTATCGCGTTTGTTGCTGCATCCTTAGCTTCCGAGTTCCGCTCATTCTTTCTTGTTCTTGTTGGCCTTCTTCTTCGCCGATTGCCAGACCGTAAAGTCCATAAACCACCCAAAGCCGATCTGCACCGGCACAACGATCGGCAAGAGCACCATCTCCAACACAGTGTTGTGGCGAGGGGCTACGCCATTCGCGATCACGCGCAAAACGAAGATCATGAACTCGTTCGTGATGCTGTACTGACCGTCGCTGATGCCGTTGATCAAGGACTGCGCCACGGAGTCTGGGTGGGTGAGCTCCGTGATGCCTTCGATGGTCTTGGTCTCCTCGGGTTTGGTCTTTTCTTCTTCAACGAAACCAGGCGAGTCGATGTTGCCTGGGTAAAAGATGCTCACGCGGATGTTGTACAGCTTGAGCTCGTTGCGGAGCGAGTCCGCGAGACCGCGCGTCGCGTACTTGGAGCCCGAGTACTGTCCGTACCCGATCCACGAGATCAGCGCCAAGCCCGAGCTCACGAGCACGATCTGACCGCCTTCGTCTTGCTCCACCATCGCTGGAAGCGCCGCCTTGATAGTGTGCAGCGTGCCAAAGTAGTTGAGATCCATCATCTTGCGGAACACGCTCACATCGGTGTCCAAAAAGTAGCCGGGTTGCGAGAGTCCCGCCGAGCAGAGCACGTGGTCCGTTGCGCGGCCCTGGAACTTGTTTGCAGCGCTCACTGCGCTCTGCACGGCTTCGAAGTTCGTCACGTCGCAGGATTGAATGAACACAGGCGATTTGTTCTTGCTCACTGCTTCGATTTCCGCCTTTGCCGCTTCGAGGTTCGCGAGACCCCGCGCCACGATGGATACTTTCGCGCCAGCTTGCGCGTACTTCTTGCCCAACGACAGCCCAAGACCCGTGCTACCTCCAGTGATGAACACGTGCTTCCCTTCGACTTTAAAGCCTGGCGCCGTGATTTTGGTCACAACGAAAGACTGCCGACACACACACACACAGAACGAACGCAGGTCAGTACGTGCAATAGCGACAAGGAGGAGGGGCTGCGAGCGACTTGCTAGCGTGCTGACTCACCAGTGTCACGAGTCCGACGACCGCGCCGGCGACGACGACGCCGATCCACCACAAGTCTGCTGCCATCTTGACGGAGAGGGAGGGAGTGTTGATTCGAGAGATTGGTGTTGACGATGCTGGAAGAAACCTGAAATGATCGAAAGAAGGGACAAATCGGTCTCCCCACTACAATGCTCCTCCGTTCGAGTCTTGGAACCCTCCGAGATAAAGAGGTAGAGTGAGAAGAAAGTGAGCAACAATCAACGAGAAGTCGACATGATGCGGATTAGAGAGGGTTCTTGAGATGTCAACTTACAGTATCAGACGATCCAATTGGTACCGTTTGCAAAACATGGTGCAGTGGTTGACGTTTTCGAAAAGTCGGTCGATCGAGAGAACGGATGAGAAACGGACAGGAAAAGCACAAATGAACTGACGGTTGGATACCGTGCACACCCTCTATTCTTTTAAGTCTGCACACGACATTCGCTCCAAGAAAACGGGTGCGAAAGGAAAATGTACCCACTCGATGAGGAGCCGAGTCATGCTCGAACAGAGGGTGCTCTGACAAGGTTACGCTGATCACAGCATCAACACCTGCATCACACTGGCATGGACTTTGTGTGGACTCTCTCTCTCTAGATGGCACTGTCGGAGGGTGCTGTCGTCTTGGCGGAAGAGCGACGTTCGTCGATGAGCGTCGCTGCTGCTTTGTAGCCCGCGACGAAGAAGATCACGATCATCTCGAAAGCACTGTTGGCGCGTGGCGCGACACCGTTGCCTAGGACACGCGTCAAGTAGCCACTCCACGAGTTCGTGATCATGAAATACCCTACACAGCACAGACATGCAAGCCGTGATGGAACAGTGTGAGCGCAACAATATACCTCGAGAGAAATATATCGACGGCAGCTGTTGCGGTTTGACGTGCCTGCCTTCAAACCATGCACAAGACTCTTCGCAGCGGCGTCGTAGCTACCCGAAACATTGTCGGACAAGCACATTCAGAAGAGTTGAGACCGTGGCGGCAAGAGAGAGCAGCACCTTACTCGGCAACCGACGCTGAGATTTCATCAGGGAAAGTGGCGTAACCTGCGCAAATGTACACACAATTCACATGAAAAAACCATACCGGCAGAGAGAAGGACTCGCATCTTCCCACGAACAGGTTCCTTACTCGTGGTGATATTGGTCTTTCCTTCGACGGGTCTGGTAGGATCAAACAAAAGGAGAAAGGGAATGGATGGGTTGGTTCGATACTGTCCTGCCAGAAGAAGCAATCTCGAGGTGAGCTTACGTTTGAGGAGTCCCCACGGTGAATTGCGGTGTCGGTACTTGCAGGTTGTTCGGGTTGCCCGCAACTTTTCCAGGGAGGTAAATGCTCACGGAAATGCCGTACACGATCATCTCGTTTCTGGAACAGCGCCAAAGTATGAGTGTCCTGCTGTATGCACCACCGCAACCGCACAATGCAAACTGCGCATCACGCACCTGAGAGTGTCAGCCAAACCTCGCAGCGCGAACAACGCGCCACTGAACGAGCTGGAGCCAACCGTCGACGCGAGTCCACCAGCCGAGCTCACGATCACAAACCTCCCACGCACCTTGGCTTCGATCATCGCGGGGAGCGCTTGCTAGAGGCACAGAGGGACACACGATCAGATACGGAGAACCCGCACAGGAATAGACCCTGCAGTCTCAAGACAAACGCAACGCACCTGGAACAAATGGACTGCACCAAAGTAGGTCGCACCCATGTCCTTCTGTAATTGCGACGGGTCTTGCTCCCACGCGTATCCGGGCTTCACGACCACCGCAGCGTGCACTACGTGGTCAGTTGCGCGGCCGTGGAAAGCGTTCGCGTCCGCGATCGCGCGCTCGACTTGTTCGTGGTCGCTGACGTCGCACTCCGCCAAGAAAATCGATCCATGTGGAGCTCCGACTTTCTGGATCTCGGTCTTTGCGCTTTCCAGACGCTCGAGCGAGCGCCCCACCAGAGACACTTTCGCGCCAGCTCTGGCATACTTCTTGGCGATCGCCAGTCCCAATCCTTTCGTGCCGCCTACAAGAATGCATCCCAACACCACCACCATCAAAATGAGTCTGCTTCTTCTCATGGGACGCATCCGGAGAAGTCCAGTCGCACACACTCCCGCGCAACGTGTACCTACCGGAGAGGAAGACGTGCTTGTCGCGCACATCAAACCCAGGCGCGGTCACAAGCGTCCAAAGCGCCGAGAGCAAGCACAGACCCGCGAGCACCACGGCAGCGATCCACTCGTCTGCCATTTTCCACACTGCGCGATAATCTGATGTCAGACAAAA
>JAASGH010000324.1:0-17860 GCA_023334155.1 Globisporangium heterothallicum
CGCCGCGCAAACCTCGCGATACACCCAGTGGTACGACGAAAACAGCGACTGCACGTACGCGACCACGGAAGTGAGCTCGTTGGACCACATCCTTGTGTCCAAGTCGTTGTCGGCGAGCGTCACGAGCACGGTGTTCAACAATGGATTGTACACTGCGTCGTGCACGGGGTACAACAGCGACCACTACCCAATCACCATCACCATCAAGGCTGTCTAAAGAGGAAGCGCGCGGCCAGGGTGGTTCCTTCCTTTCGGTGTCGTCGACTCGCATGCTCGCTTCACTTTCCATTCCTTGTGCGTATGGTGTCGTGCGTGAGATCTGTTCTTGATTTTCTTTCCCCAGTCTCTTAATCTCAAGTATATGTGTGTATATGAGAACGAAGTCAGCCCACAAGGCTTGCTTGTCCTTGATTTCTGTATATTGAAGCTTTCCCTCTTTACGAAACAGCGTATACGACTGGCACATCCCAGTCGTGGTCCGAGATGATCCACGCCGAGTCGGCGATTCGTCCGTCGACGTGGTGCTGAAACTCAAATTCGGCGTGGCTTCTGTTGTAGACATGGAAGTGGCCGATGCCGTACGCCAGCAGCGCTTTCACGCTCCAGTCTCGCTTGTAATAGAAGCTAGTGTCCAGGTCGGCCCCCGCCGAACCCACCATGATATGCACAGGAGCGTGTGCCTTTTCCAGTCCGCTGGGGAGCTTTTCGCTGAAACAGCGGCCTTGGAACACGGGACACGTGCGTTCATAGGAGTGGTAGTGCCCACTGAACACGAGATCGACGCGATACTTGGCCAGCAGTGGCTCCAAGTGCAGGCGCAAAAAGCGCGAGAACTTGAAATCCGACCACGCGTCGGACGAACAGTACATGGGTCGATGCAGATGCAGCACGAGCCACGGGGTTTTCTCGCGGTCCACAGACTGCAGATCGTTCACGAGCCAAGTGGTCATCACCGAGCCATTGGTGAAATCATGCTCACTGCTGATCACGGAATGGTGCACGAGTCCCGTTGCGAAGCTGTACCAGAACACGCCATTGCTCCCCAAACGACTGTCCGCAGGCATGCGGAAGCGCGCGCTCACTGGGACGCCGCACTCCCCGCCCGAGTCTCCGCCATAGTTGCCCTCTTGCGGGAGGAATCGCGTGGCGGCGGTCACGCCCGATGGATCATGGACCGCACCGCCGATATAATCGTATTCGTGGTTGCCTACAGCGACCATGTAGGGCAACTCCGCGGCGACAGCTTCGATGAGAAAGCCAAACTGGTCCCAGATGTACGTTCTCCCCATGCCATACGCGATGTCGCCGACGTGGATCGCAGCGATGTAGTGCGGGCTCTGGTTGCTGCGGCGTGCATTTGATCCGTCCATTGCTGCACGCATGAACTCGACCGAGCGGAGCGTTCGATTCGTGGCTACAGGACCGGTCGGACGAATATTCCAGTCATTCATGTCCCCATAGACAAAGAAACTCATGGTCGCGTTGTCTGGGGGAGACGGTAAAGTACCTGGCGCTGGTGGCACGGTAAACTTGAAAATCTTGCTGAACAGCCCATGCGGGTTCCCGACTCGATAGTAGTACGTCGCGCCCGGCGTCAACTCCGTCATCACGGCGTCGTAAATCATCCCAACGTCGCGAAACAGCGACGGCGCGACCTGTGTTGCAGGTTCATGACACATATCGCTTGCCGTGTACGTCGATGTGGTCGCCTCAGCAGATTGATCCAGCGTTTCCGGCGTCTTCCCGTACACAACCTTCTGGTCGCTGCCCGCCACTCCACTGACCCACAGGACGCGCATTTCCGTGGTCGTGTTGGTCATCGCCAGGTGCACCTGCAGCGGTTCCTTGTCGCCGTTGCGCATGCGCACATACTCGGACGAGCCGATGGACTGGTACGTCGAGTCCCCCGATACTCTCTTCCAGTATCGGAACTGCCACGAGCAGCGCATGTTCGGGATCCGATCCACGACCACAAAGTTCCGTGCTGGCTGCTCAATGATGCGAAAGTCGATGTACTCGCGATCTGGCGGTGGGTGCTGCTCATCGTCGACGCAGTAGATCACGAGCACGTCTCGCTCCGATGGAGCTCCATTCGTGAGCTCAAAGTGCACCGTGACGCTGTCGAGATGATCGATCGTATTGCTGGATACGCGCAGCTTGGCGCTTGGCGCCGAGTCGTCCGTCAGCGCCGATGCGTTGCTGGCAACGGCCAGACGCGTCGCAGAGCTTGTCCCATGAAGGTAGCTGCTCGTCCAGAGCGCAATGCAGAGCAGAGTGGCTGTGATGGAGGCGGAACAGCGCATAGCGGAGTGCGTGGGAATGCTTAATGCGAAGCCCACAGTGTGCATGGTGAGAAAGAATGCGCGATTTGCTGTCGCCGCGACTCTGCCGACGAAGCGCTCCATACTGGCAATCCAGTCTGCATAGACGGATCATCTGGTCCAAGTCCAGATCTCCAAATGGAGCCTCTAAAATGTAATATCGATCGAAACACGATCACCGTTTCAGCAAAATACGCTTGCTTTCCACACAAACACAAAGAAACCATCAGATTTGGGAAACTCTTCGCCAATGTTGCCCCTTTTGTCGCGATGGAGTGACCAAGAACCTCTTCTGCTCGATATGCCACTCACCATCACACCATCCTTTTGCACAGGGTATTACATGTGCGAGGCTTTCTGTTTGAAAATGGGAGGAATGCAGGTTTGGCCATAAAGCGCGCGGAAAGAGGGCAACGACAGACACGTGCGGGCGGAAATGGGACGCAGGAAGGGAGCCGGGTCGAACCTCTCGAACGACGAGAAGCTCGCGCTCTGCGAGTACGCGGCGCAGCACTCGTCGCTGAGCCAGAAGGAGCTCTGCGCGTGGGCGCAGCGCACGTTCGACCTCGCGCGCGCGCCGAGCCAGTCCACGATCTCCGGGGTGCTCAAGAAGCGCGATGCGCTGCACGCGATGGTGACGTCGGAGCTCGCTGTGAAGCGGCAGCGCGTGCTCAAGCACCCGGAGCTCGACCGCGCGTTGGCGAACTGGGCGCTGTACACGATCCAGCAGAGCAACCAGACCGTCACGGGCAACGCGATCAAGAAGAAAGCAGCGAGGTTTGCAGCGCTGCTGTACCCAGCGGAGGAGGGAGCGGAGACGACGGCAGCGGAGTTGAATTTCTCGAATGGATGGCTCGACTCGTTCCGCGAGCGCCATGGGATCAAAGGGCTGAAGCGGTCGAAAGAGAAAGAGCTCGTGGAGCGCTCGTTGCCCGACCTGCAGGAGCTCACGGCGATGTACAACCCGCGCGATATCTACAACTTTGACGAGTTTGGACTGTTTTATGACATGTCCCCCGATCGAACCCTCCACGAAGCCGAGGTGAAGCCGCGCCGACTCGCTCTCGCGGTGTGCGTGAATGCCGACGGCAGCGATCGTATCGAGCCGCTGTTTGTTGGTCGTGTCAAGCAGCCGCGGAGCTTCAAGGGCCACTCCGCGCACGAACTCGGGTTCCGCTACGAGAGCAATCAAAAGGGGTGCACGAACGAACTAGTGTTTCAGAAGTGGCTGCAGAAATTCGATATCCAGATGCGCGACGAAGGGCGAAACGTGCTTTTGCTGCTGGATACCGCGTCGTCCCATGTCGTGACCGGATTGACCTTCGAGCACGTGAATCTTGCGTTTCTGCCTCCGCACGGCATTGCGCAGCTTCAGCCGCTGAACGCCGGTATCATCGCTGCTTTCAAGCGGCGCTATCGACGCATGCACCTGGGGAAATCGCTGGAGCGTCAGGAGCAGGGAGGTGCGAGCAATATCTACGCGGCGGACCAGCGACGAGCGATGGAGTGGAGTCGTGCGTGCTGGGCGGACATCCCCGATGAAACCATTCAGCACTGCTGGCAACGCACGAGGATCCTGGGCGGCGATATGCTGTCGGCAGCGCAGCGACGGAAAAGTGAGCACGAACAAGGAATCGAAGACGATATCGGGAAGCACATTCAGTGGCTGCGTGTCGCGAACCCAATGACGGTCGACGAAGTGTTGAGTCCGGAAGCGGAAGATAATATCCACGCCGGTGTCGAGGACGAAGACTTTGTGGCGTGCGCGATCGAGAAAGAGTGCGAGTCGGAGCCCGAACGAGAAGAAGAAAGCGGTGACGACGACACGGAGCAAGAGCACAAGGAAGACGAGGACGTGTGCGAGACGCAACCGCCATTATCGAACGAGGAGAAGCTGCAGCACATCACGCAGGTGCTACGTTTTCTTGAGGAGCACAACTGCCAGAACTCGACGGGAAGGGATCTTCGCAAGGTGCAGCGAACGTTACGAGATGCGATTTTCTCCGAGAAACGACAGCTCGGTCGGCGCTCGGAGTTGTAGCTGCGGAGCGAGAAAAAGACGGAAGATGATGGGACACACAGACAGTGTGCGAAAGAGTGGCACTTGCTCTTGCTGGTTGGTGCGAGTCGAGGCCATCCGTCCACAAACCGCGTCGTGCTCTCCCACGTCAGTGCCAAGCGTGATGCTCCGAAACCGTACAGCACCTCGAGCATTACCGATCGAGTGATTCTCGACTTCGAAACGTGCACTTCTGGCAGGTACCTCAGCGCCGCCTCGTCCAAGTGATCCCTTCACGTGAGGAAAGTCAATCGTGAGCGAACGCAGGAAACCCTGACAATCCGCACACCCACCACTTGCAAAGATAAAATGTGTACTCTTTCATTGTGGATTACTTTTTCACGATTACAAAGTGGCTAAAAGAGAAATAAAGATGCAGCGCGCGCATTTACATATCCGACCGGGCAAAAGAGAGAGAGAACCCTCAGTCGCATGGCGAGGGTATCTGCACTCACTCGCTACGGTACTTACAGCAAACCAGCGACAGCGACACCGAGCGCGAGTGCGTAGGAAGCGTAGCTTGAGGCTTGCTTCGTAGCGCTGTTCGTCTTGTCTTTCGTGGACTCGCTGCCGACATCATCATCGCCGTCACTGTTCTTGGCGCTGGAGCCAGAGCCCGACCCAATGGTGCCGGATTCTAGGCTAGAAGATGGCGCGGGCGTCGCCGCGATCAGCGTTGGGTACGTGAAGTCCGACGGCGCGACTTCGCAACCATCGCCAGCGGCCGAGCACACTTCGCAGAGTTGCGAGTAGAGAGTGCGGCGGCAGCCGTTCTTGGCTTTGGCACACGGTTCGCTGTTTTCGTAGCATTTTGGGTTCGACTTGACGAGGTCCGCGATTTCTGGGAGCGCCGTCATCTCGCCAACCTTGGCGTTTGGCGCCAACTTGTTGAACATCTCGACCATCTCCTTGGCACGCTCTTCGTTGGCCGACTCGTCACCAGGGTTTTCCCAGAACTCCAACGATTGCTTCACGGTGAATCCGCTGCCCGTGTTCGTCGCATCGAACTCCACACCGCCGTCGTTGCAGAACTCGGTGTAGTTCGAGTACAAAGTGCCAGCCTTGCTCTTCAAACTCGTGATGCCGACAAGATCATCGATGTTCAGGTACCCAAGGATCTTGTAGGAGAAAAAGCACGTCTCGCCATCGGGTTTCTTGCCCAAAGGACAAAGACCGCCGACATGTTCCGCACGGCACTCATCGGTCTTATCAGCACGAAGCTTGTCCGCGCAACCATTTGGGAACGAGAACCAGTAGTTGCCCGGGTATGGCGCGCGCGGGTCCGACTCCTTCAACTCGGCGCCAACGCTAGCGCCAAGGTTGAGCTCGCCGTCGAGACCAAAGAACTGCTTGCATTCCTTTGGGAGGTCGGAGCCAGCGTCCGTGCATTTCGAGCTGTCCATGGCGACAAACGGAGTGTACTCGAGAGGCTCGTGCGTTTGGTAAGCCGCGATGGCGTACGTTGGCTGCACGACGCTGATCTCGTAGAACACGACGTACTGCATGTTGTTCTTGCGCTGGCACTTCACGCTCTGCTCGTTCACGTTGATGCCTTCGGCCTGCACATACATGAGCGCGCCTTCGACACTCGCGGTGTTGACGGTATCCAGCACGCTGCGATACTTTTCTTCCGAAGTCGAGCCGTACTTGGACAGCCAAGCCTTCGCCGTGGCGTCCCACACAGGCGCGTCGCCTTGCACGCGCGCTTGGATGGACGTGACCTGCTTCATGTGCCAAGTGTTTGGGTTGGACGAGCTGCCCGCCGAGACGCCGCTGCCGGAGCTCGACGAGGTCGCTGCAGCCTTGACCGTCGCGACATTTTCAGGCGCCACCTTGATGTGGAACGTGGCGGCATCGCCGACCGAGAGTGCGGTGGCCACGAGGGCAGAGATGGCGGCGAACTTGCGCAGCATGCTGAAGGAGCTCCTGGGGTGCGGGATGTCTTGCGTGGCGGGGAGCAAAATGCAGAATGGCTCTTGGATTGTTGTTGTTGTCGTCGTTGGAAGGGGGAGTCGACGCACCTGATATTTTTTGCACCTTGTAACCGCCACAACGTCCGATGTTAGAGTGGTGCAGGTGGTGCAGTGGCTTGCAAACGAGCGGAACGTGGTCCTAGTTTAAGGTGGTAGGAACCATTTCAATGAGAGTGGATCTTGTCACTCAAGAGGGAAAAAAGAACTTTTGGGAGAGCTTTTGGGTGAACCTGTCCCTCGCTTGAAAATGTTGGATTTTCTCGCTCTATCTCAGTGTGCGGGGTGCGAATGCATACAGCGGAATGGGTTCACGTACTGAAGTAAGAGACGAGCAGGTTCAACAACCGTTGCGCAACTCGGTGCTGTTGCACACGCGCGACCGTTCTCATCCTCTCGCTCTCTCTCTCTCTCTCTCTCTCTCTCTTCCACACAACGCAACAGCGAAAGTACTGTATCCACCCAACACGATTCGACTCGTGCAAACGTCAACCTTGGACGGAGAAAGAGACGTAACCGCTCCGCTGCGTGCATTCAGTTCCGAAGGAGAGGGCACGAAACCTCGGTTTCTCTCTTGCAGTCCGCTGCGCATGATTGAAGGTGCGCACTGCACGCACAAGTGGAGCATCCATTGTGTGACTTGGCGTTACACTGGAAGCGCTGCTGGCTGTCGAGCTCCTGTGGCTCTTCCCTTCCGAATGCCATCCGAATGCGATCCGAATGCAGACCGTGTGGTGCGGAGCAGTACACTCCGAGGTTTATGGTTTTAGAGTGCATCGATTTCCGTATTCCTTGCACTCCGAGATCGCGATGATCCCATCCGTTCTGTGTGCGCACCTAGCGATTCTGAGCTTCAACATTTGTGGCGTTCTCGACATACTCGACGCGATGGTTTTCGACGCTTTGGTTCTGAAAATGGTCGAGTACTGTGAAACGAGCAATCTTGAGAACCATCTGGTCATGTGGTCCACCAGGTGCAACCTCCACTCCAAACCATACCTCACCTTCCTTCAACTATCGATGCAAGCAGCTCAACACTGGATGTTCGATCGCTTCCAGTAGCGATGAACATCTACACTTGAAGTGCAAGATGAACGAGCGAACCATGCGGAGAGTAGTGGTTGATTTGATGGGGATGGCAGAGTGGTGCTTGCTTGAAGCCAGATGCTGCGTGTCAAAGAGAAAGTGGTCTCCAGGGGACAGAGAGGAGGAGCTCCAAGCGAGAAACCGGCGCCGCGCCTCTGCATGGAAACGCTTTGCGCGGTGGACGCCCACTGTCTTCGGCGATGTCTGCGTCTCGAACCCACCCACCCCCCTCGCTCTCTGACTCTGCGATTTGCATACATCTCCGTGGCAGTGTCCATTCTGCTCCCTCGGTCCACCATCACCAAAGCAAACGCAAACACAATCGAAACCCTACGCGATGATTCTTCCGCGCTGTTTCCAGACGCTCGTGCTCGGCGCGCTCCTGATCGCGGTGTCCGTCGGGAACGACCGCGTGGCTGCTCTCTCCCAGGACTCTCCAGGACGCGTACATTCCGCGCCGATCGATGTAGATGCAGAGCTCCGCAGCAGCTCCAGCGGCAGTGGCTCCGAAGAAGACACCGCTGGCAATGGCGGGTCCACGACTCCAACGCCAACGACCAAGAAGCCTACCAAGACGACGAAGACGCCCGCGAAGACCAAGACCGCGACATGGAAAATGCAGCCCGTGACGGTCATCCAGGCTCGCGTGCAGTCCGACGAGCCGCTGTGGGATGACGACCATCAAGCGTACGTGTCCAAGTTCGGTACGACGTTCGCGGAGAAGCACCGCGGAGCATTGGACACGGTCAACACCGCGAGTGTTGAAGGAGCGCTCATGTACGTGCAAGCCGAGGGCATCAACGTGAACGAGCAGAGTGTCAAGTGCGAGCGCAAGAACAAGATGGAGTACGTCGTGTTCTACGAGTTGCAGATCGCGCAGACCACGAACTCGGTCGCGCAGTACCAGGCGTTCTCGCCCACGATCGAGTACTGTCCGTTCGTGGCGATGGATGTGAACCGATGCACCCCCACAGACGGCGAGAAGTTGCCTGCAGCGTGCAACCAGTTCAACGGTCTGAACAGTGAGCCAAACCTTGGTCCCTGCGTCGGAGGGGAGAGCAAAGAATCGGATTTCCGCGCGCCATACCCAAACACGTACTGGTTCTCGTTCCCAAACAGCTGTCCCGGGACGACGCGTAACGATAAAACGGATCAATGCCGCGCCAAGCAGCCTGGCGGTCTTTGTCCTTTTGGAACCGCACCTGATGGCTTGGCGTGCACGTACGCGTACAAGATCCTCGGGTACCTCAAGATCGACGACCTCGTGGGTATCACGGCGCTCACGAACAAGGAAACAGGCGAAACGTTTGCCAGCTTTAAAGAATTCTGCGAAGCCGGTGGTGTCGAATTCGATGCAGAGAACGAGGAAGGGTCCCAGAAGCTGACCGTAAACTCGGCGTTGCCGTTCTGGAAGGATCCAACGAACCCCAAGGCGAACCAGGCGCGGTTCCAGAAGATGGTCACGCTCTACAACAAGCTCGTAAAGCAGAATGCCGACAAGATGAGCGCACTCCCATCCGTTGTCCAGCTCCGCAATGCGAACCCTCCATGCTACAAGAACAACATTCAATGCGCGACCTCGGAGAACGGGTGCAAACGAGTAAATTACTACCAGGTGTGCGAAATCTGCGAAGGCGAGGTGGATGAGACGTGCGTGAAGCCACCCGAGGACTTTTCGTTCCCAAAGCTCACCGTGGATGAAGATTTCAAACTGAACCCTGACGATGCCACCACTGGGCAATCCAGCTTTATGAACTCGAGTGCTTCCGGTTCGGACGACGCGTCAAGTGGATCGGAAGAAGAAGAAGAGATGCTGGAAGTTCTTGACGAAGGCAGTGCCGATCTGACTATTGAAGACACCCCAGCACCTACGTCGAGTCCCAAGGAAACGGCCAAGGTGCGCAGCGCTGCTGCTGCTGCTCGTGCGACCTCGCTGTGCGCTGTCGCGGGAATGACCGTGCTGAGCCTCGTATTCGGAGCAATGCTCAACTAAACGGTTGACGCAGTGCATCCTGTCCTTTTCTCTCTTTTGCGAATCCTGCAGAGGTGTGTGTGTGTGAGAGGGGGGAGGGATTTCATCTGTTGTCACGAATGTTTTTGGCGTGGGAGAATAGATTTTGTTGGTTTTGAAAGCCTACGTAGGATGATTGTGGCTTTGTTTCGTGAGGTTTGTGAACAAAAAGGTAATATATGCGCACTTCTGGTTGTGGAAACATACATTTTGAAAGTGTTTGTGCGGTGAAAGAGTTGACGAGTGGCTCGGCGGCATCATTAAACGAATGGGAACGGAAGAAACGCACGCCGCAGCAGAGCCGAACGCGATTGCAAGACCAGGTGCAGTATCTACTGTTTCCCCCCACTATTCGTGTGGGCAACTTCAACACTCGTTGCCTGCGTGCCAAATTTACCGATGCTGCAAGGTCAGGTCGCGCTAAGAATACAGTGGGCATGCATGTGCTCTCGATTTAGACCACCAACGTCCATTTTCACCGAGAAGACCGACTTCCTTCAAGAGAGGCACTGACTGACCCGACTGGCAACACCACACCCGCCTTGCACCTTTTGCAGGCATTTCGGAGCGCATTGGTGGCCGCCCGCATGCTACATATTCCGTCGCTGCGGACGATTTGAAAAAGCAAAAACAATGCAGAGTAGCTTTGCACCGTCCGTGACCCCACGACCAGTGAAAGCAGGGAATGCTACCACTCCCGGGAAACCCCTCGGTTCCCCCGCGTCGCCGCGAGCGGGGAGGACGTACACACTGAGCGTGTCGCCTCTAAAGACCCAGGCGCGTGCTGCTGCGAGCGGCAGCAGCCATCCGTTCTCGTTTGGCGATCCAGGCACGGGGAATGACAGCAGCATCCTTCGTCAGCCTGAAGCCACCACCGCGACTAGCTCCGCCACGTCGTCACCCTCGAAAACCCAATTGGGGCTACGCAAGAAACAGCTCATCCTAAGCGGCGACATTCGCAACCTCGACAGTAACTTCGACATCGCCATGAGCACCGCGAGGACGGTCTCGTTGCCGCACGTGATCGCGGCATTTGCGCGCTACGGTCTCACGGTCTCCAAGGACGACGCCAAGACGCTGTTGTACGAGTACGAGGAGACGAACGACACGGATCTCCCGTACGACGCGTTCGTGGACGAGGTGGTGCAGCTCGTGCGCCAGACAGCACTCAACAAGGTCGGCACGCACCGCAGCCAGCTCAAGAAGATCCGCTTGACCCACCATCTCGAGAAGCTGAGCACGATGCATGCGCATATCGTCCAGGAGCTCCAGACTTTACTCGGCGAGAAGCTTCGCGTGTCCTGGGGTACCGTGCGCGACACGTTCCGCGCGGCGGACCCCGAGCACAGGGGTCATCTGGCCAAGCACGAGTTCGCGAAGCTCTGCCGCCAATTGCAGATCCCCATGAGCAGTACGCTGCTCGAAGGACTCGTGCTGCACTATGACGTTCGCGCTGAAGGCGTCATTGACTACAACGACTTTCTCGCATACTTTGGCGCCGACTTCCAGCACAACGACTCAAACTCCGTGAGCAACTCGCTGACGTTTGACAGGGGGATTCTCGCAGGCAAAGGTCCGACCTACGGGATCGGAGCAGAGACGTCGTCATCGAGCACGGGCAGCAATCGTGTCAACAACACACTGTACTCGCCTGGCGTGAGCAGTGCGCTGGGAGGCAAAAGCCAGAAACCGTCTGCGGCGGGGGGGTCTCCGCTCGAGGCAACAAGAGCTCCCGCACAGGCAGCGGATCCGCTGTACATGGAGCAGCTGCGCATCGTGCTCAACGAGAAGATCGCGTCGCGGGATGCTGACGTGAGGAGCGCGTTCCGCTCGCTCGACCAAGCCGGCAACGGACGCGTGGCAGCATCAGAATTCACGCGCGTGCTGCACACCTTCAGCTTGGTGGTCTCGCAAGAAGAGAGCGATGCGCTGATGGCGCACGTTAACACGAACCAGGACGGCATGGTCGACTACAACGAGTTCTTCGCCACGTTTGGAGACGATCTGAAGCCCAGCGCCACGGCGATCAAGAAACGCGTGCAGGAGAACAGCTCGCTCGTGTTTCCAGGTCACAAGGACGTGAAAGGCGCCAACAAGAACCGCGTGGCGCTCTCGTCGCCGGGCAACGAGCTCAAAGAAGCGTTTTCGCGGCTCTCCGACGAGATCTGGCGCGCGATCTACGTGGAGTTGGAGATGAGCGACCCGAGGAAGACCGGGCTTGTCGCATCGGCCGAGCTGCTGCGTGTCCTGGGCAAGTACTTGCGCGACCTTCCCACAAAGAGCTTCTCCGCGCTCTTCCGCACGTGTGGCTCGCATGTGAATCAGCTCATGAACTATCGTACACTAGTGAAAAGCTACCGGCAGAGCGTGATGGACGCGATCGAGTTTTTCCACCAGGACGTGCACGCAGTCACCGAGAAAACGTACAAGAAATCGCCGACCGAGTCGCTGGTGATGGTCTGGAGCATCCGCGTGCAGCGCGCGCAACTGACGCCAACTGAGTGGCACAACCTCAAAGAAAGCATCTGGCAGCGGGATACACGCCGCCAAGGACGGATCCTGGCGTCCGAGTTCAAACCCCTCCTGCAGACCCACCTAATGCTCACGGACGACCAGGTCGCGTTCCTGTGCTTCTTCTACGAGGACACGACCCTCGTGTCGGACCACGTGCTCATCCGCTACGGCTCGTTTCTCACGGACTACGAAGACCCGGGTCTAGAGGCTTCTTCTTCTGCGCTAGCAAGTACAGGAACGGATGCTGCGAAGAATGGGAAACGGAAGCCACCACGTGTCGAGGGCAAAGGTCGATTTCGTCCCCTTGGTGGCGCTGCCAACAATTCCAACAGCAGTGGACAGAATGGAAATGGTCTCACTGATGCTGCTGCTGATGCCATGGAGCGCGAGCAGGAAGAGAGACGTCTGCGGGACTTCTTTGTCGCGAACATTCGCTCTTTGGAAGCGCTGCTCGCAACCGAAGACTCGGAGAAGAAAGGGTTCGTCACCTTGGAAAGGTTCTACACGTTGTGCAAAGCGCTGAATGGTGGGAAATGGAAGGAGACAACAGGCGCGAGTGCGGCGTTTTTCAGCAAGTACGTCGCGCAGAACCACTTGTTCTACTATCGCGGGTTCCTCCTGGATTTCGACCAGAAGGCTGGGCTGCAACTGCAGTCGTTCGTGCTCCAAGAAGGCGACGACGACGACGACGAGGGAGGCGACGAGTATGGGGAAGAGGACGCCTGTTCAATGCGATTGATGGACGTGTACCAAGCGAGAGACGCGCTGCGCCACCACCTCACGTCGAGTAGAGCCAAGCAGAAGGCGACGTACAAGCTTTTCCAGCGCATGGACCCCGGGAAAAGCGGATTGCTGACATACCCGGAGCTGCGCCGCGCGCTCGAGCGACTGGAGATCTCCATGGACGACGAGACGAGCCGCGAATTGCTCTTCCACTTCGAAGACGAAGACGACGCGGGCAACAAAGTGGGTCGTGTGAAGTACCTGCAGTTTCTGCACGCAAATGGCGGTCGCGACCCGGACAAACTGGACGGTATGAGCGAGCTGTCGAGCCATTGCTCGTACTACAGTGCGATCAGCATCAGCCCTCGACCCGCGAGGATGGGCTTCCGCCACGGCGGAACGAGTCCCCGTCCGCTCGTGAGCCGTGACCACGTCGTCGCCGCGCATGCCGTCATGAACGCGATTGAGAAACCGCGGCATGGCATGCTCAGCAGCAGCAACAGCAACGCACTAAACGGCGCCGCCGCAGCTTCGACCGTGGAGCGCAAGATCAAGTCCCAACTGGAAGCAAAGGGGAAAACCAAGTGGAAAGAGCTCGCCCGGGCGTTCCAGCAACTCGACAGCGAGCACCGCCGCGGCAGTGTCACGGCGGGGTCGTTCAAGAAAGTGCTCGCAGAATTCGGGATCTTGTTGGACCAAGAGGAGGTCGTGCGACTGCAGTTGAAGTACGACGTCGAGCAGAACGGACGCATCCAGTACCACGAGTTCTTGCGGCACTTGACCAACTCCATGAGCGACCTCAGCGGCGGGACTAGTGCTAGCGGTGGTGGGGATGGTGGAGTCGGTGGCGAGATGGTGCTGCCGAGTCTCGCGGGGGCGAACGGCATGGCATCACCTCGCCAGCAAGCCACAAGAAAGGCATTCAGTGGTGGAGGTAGTTCTACTACCAGCAGCAGCGGCGGTGTCCCCGACTCGTTGCGCCACGGCGTCAAGGCCAAGTGGAAGGCGATCTACGCGTCGTTCAAGACCCTCGACAAGCAGAACCTCGGTCGCGTGAGCACGTCGCATTTCCGCCAGTTGCTCGAATGGTACGCGCTGCCGGTCACCGACGACACGTTTCTCACGCTCTTGCGCCACTTCGACCACGAAGACGACGGGTGCGTGGATTACAACAAGTTCGTGCGCACGTGCGTCGGGTAAAGCTAGCGAGACGGGTACCTAGTAGGATAGCGAGCAGGTAAACTTGTCCTGACAAAAAAGTATTGAGCCAGATAAACTCGACGGAGCATTTGATACAAAATGGTGAATGAGGAAAGCGATAACTTATGAACAAAAACGTGCCCTATCGGACGGTTTTCAGACGTGAAGGTCTCCGTGCTGCAACTACTGCGGACGAGACTTGCGGCTGCTGTGGGATTTGCACCCCGGTGTTGGACGCAGCGACGCCATCGCTCTGTTTAGTTGGTGCCATGCTGGCGCTTTTCGAGGTCATCGATCCACTAGTCTTGGTGGCGGTCGTCGGATGGCTGCTGCTGTGCGAAGACGCAGAGAGAATCGCGAGCACCTCGCGGTGCTGTTGCTGGTCCTGGCGCTCACGGCGTTTTTTCTCTTTGAAGAACGCGTGCACGGCATCGAGTCCCGCTTGCTTGTCGTGTCTTGCAGCAGCACTAGCACTACTAGCAGTCGCACTGCCGTTGCCGGCGTTTCCCTGCTGGTGGCTGTCGAACGCAGCAGTGACGAGCGCTTCGTTCGACGCAGCGCCGAGCTCCAACGCGGGCGTGAGATGCACACTCCCGGCGCGTCTTCCTCCTCGCTGCTTTGGCTTGGTCCCAGACACCGACTGCAGCTCCTGACTCATACGCTGCTTGGCGTCCAGCGTCATCAGCAGTGCCTCGACCTGCTGCAGCGTGTCTTTCTCGCTGCGCTTGATCTCGCGCCGCGTGTCTTCTGTGTCGCTCTCGCTCGAGAGTTCGTCCCATTCATCCAACCCATCGCCTTGCTCTTCGACTTCTTTCGACCTTGCTGAAGCAGCCATCTGGTCTGCGATTGTGGAGAGCATTTTCGGCTCGGTCGCATTCTTCGGAACCAATGACATGAGTCGCCGTTGCTGCTTGTCTGGCCGCGACGCAGTCTCCGTAGCAGTTGCCACTGCTCCCCGTAACGACGAATGGAGGGCTCGTTTCCACTTTGGCTCCAAGTGATCCGATACAAACGCACGCAGTGTCTCCGCCTGGGTCGCCGTGAACACGATCGGAGCGCCAGGGTTGTGGCGGACCACTTGGATGCAAAAATGCACCATCGCGAGGAGTGCGTGCGAGACTGCAGCTGGCGTCGTGACCACGGAAAGCGGCGACGCTAGCGCTGCGGCAGGGGGAGCAATCCGGTCATCGAGACACTTCAAGAGCTCGACGATATTGGAAATGCCCTGCTGGACATCTACACAGGAGGAGACCACAAACAGAGCAGCCCATTAGTCTCATGCACAACCTGTTGTTCGCAAGCGCAGACAAGAAAACGTACATGAAAACATCTTGAGCTGCTCGACAAATTTCTCTTTGGCCTGGCACTTCACGAGCGCCTTGACGTGGTGCATTTGCTCGAGGAAATCGCGGATCTTCTTGCGTTTCTCGACTTCAGCGAGTCCCGAGACCCGCAGTTTCTTGACTAACGCGTCGTGCGCTTCCCGTTCGCGTTCCAGCTGGAAATGTCGCTGCGAAGCTTCGCGCTCGATCTGCAGCAAATGGCGTGTGGTTGCTTGAAAGCTTGCGAACCGCTCAATCACGACGCTCAAGTCAGACTCCCCGGTCTCGTCGAGCACCTGCGCGTACTGACCTTCGTAGACCTGCATGATCGTCTCGCGGTGGTGGAATCGCTGCTGCAAGCCCGCAGAGTTGCCTCGATGCAGAGACGTGGATGGGGTGCGCTTCAACGTCAGAGCCGTCTTGCTCTTGCGTGCTGCGAGTCCGTAAGCGCTGCTCTTCCGGCTCGCGTTGCTGCCGTCGAGCCCGTTGTCGGTCGACCCTGTGCGCGCCAGCGCTATCGACGGGCTCGCCGCTACCAGTGTGAGCAGCTCTTGCCGCCGTCGATCGGCCTCGTCGCGATGTCGACTCATCATCGACCGACTCGCGATCTCCTCGCGCAGGGAATCGAGCACGAGCATCGCGTTTCGCAACTGGGTGGACTGCGTGTCGACCAGCTCGTGCTTCTTGCGCTCGAGCTCCGCGCAATGGTTGCGCTCGTGCACCAACCTCGACTGGAAAAACGTGGCTTCCTTGCGCGTGCTCTCTAGCTTGTGTCGCAGGAGCTCGAGATTGGCCTGAACGAACTGCGCATGGCGACAGAGGCGGTCGAGCATCTGCTTGAGCTTCTTTTTGTAGAGGTCCTGGCGGTGTACCTGGTCTTTCAGTCTGGACACGACCGCTACTGCTGCTGCGACTGACGTGGAGTGGCTCCCGTGGCTATCCGTCAGACTCGCTGCGGCAGCGATGCTCTCCCGATGCCGAGCCCCACTGCCTCCGCTCTGCGCACCTGCAGCTAGCACGGCTGCTGCTGCGGTTGAGAAAGGTCTCGACGGACTCCCAGTCACTATTGTGTGCGTTTGTGCGGGTTGTGGAGACGAAACGAATGGAGCCATCGCGGCTGTCGGACTCTCAAATGCACTCAGATGGCGCTTCACGAGCTCGATCTCCTTGTTCTTGTCGACAAGGGTGTGCTGCAGCGCGTGAGCTTGTCGCTGTGCTTCTCGGGTCACACGCCGCTGTGTTTCAATTTCTTCTTTCATCACTCGCTGCGAGATGAACCCCACGCGTGTGGCATTGCTTCCGGTACCTCCTTGTGCCTCCGAGCTGTTAGTGTTGTTGTTGTTGCTAGTATCGCCGCCTTTGTGAGCATCTGTCCTTCGAAACCGATTCAGTCTTCCAGCACTACCTCCGCCTGCGACTACCAGTGCGGATGCTGCTGACGGCGGCCGTGGCGTCGTTGCGCGTGGGGAGTTGAACTTGGTGCAAAAGTGGTCTTCCTGCTTTGTCCCCACGCGCGAGCTGCTGAACGTCGGCTTTAAGACACGAGACGACGGACTGGCCGCGCGCGCAGCTCTTGCAGCGTCCTCGTTCTGGTGCATAAGCAGTAGCTTCCGATTCGCCGATGGGAATATCCCCGCCGATTTTGGTCGCACCGACGCTGCTGAGGACGCCTGGGAGCTAGAAGGCGGTCCGCCATTGTGGCGACTGCCGCTGCTGTCGAGAATAGTCCAGTCAGTCGAAGGCGTTGTGGCTGTTCTTTTGCGGGAACCGCTGCTGCTGGATGGGACGACGGACGTACACGCAAGGTCAGCTACGCTTCTATCCATTCGCAGTAGAGGTTGCTTTGCCAGTACTCGGTCGCTCCCCCATGCATTGGACGCGCACGAGTGGGGAGGCGAGGAGATACTTCACAAACGCGGAGGGAAAGCAGCGCTTCGTGGTCGTCCTGCTATTATCGCGCGCACACACGGTGGATGCGAGGAAGCACAACAATGCACCGCGATGGGACTGCTCGGCGATAATAATAACTCGATGGTCAGTGGACCCGGTAACGCCTTGTGTGCGAATGCGGTGCTTGCACTCGGTCGAATCCGACAACGGTGGCGACCATACGGATGCGCTGCGAACGCCCAGGGTGTCTCTCGTGACGCAAGTATGCGAACCTGACCTTTTCCGCGATCCGACATTCGCCTTGGTTCTGCAAAGGATGAGCTCGTCGTCTCCAGGAAGATGGCTACATACGCATCCCCGAATGTGCCACTCTCCTCGCGAACGAACAGCACCATTCGGTTCGGAGGTCGTTGAACCAGTCCGTCATCCAGCCAGTCAGCCCATACCCGCTGTGGCGCGAGGGCGACGCGCATCGATGCATATGGAGGTGCTTCTAGCAGACGCGGTGACAGCAATAACGTCCCCGCTCCACCATTTACTGAGAGCGTTTTGAGACGCGCTGAGCCGCAGGAGAGTGCGTATGGGACGGGTAGACGTAGAGTGTGCAGAGAAGGGTGTGGAAAGCAAGTCACTCATCAGTTGGTAATCCTTACCTGTAAGTGCCTTTCATGGCATTTACAAATAGGAGATGATGCAAAATACGGGTGTATGTCCAAGTGACTTAAAGTGCCTGTCAGTGGAAGCGGCGTGATTACCGTGGACGC
>JAASGH010000325.1:0-17619 GCA_023334155.1 Globisporangium heterothallicum
AATCCAGAATCGTTATCTAATGCAGAGACTTATTTAATCCAATCATATTCCATCAATTGCTGTTCCGAACTGATGCCGAATTATTCACGGAATGAGGGTTTGTTATCAAATAATGCCCCATAGGGTAACGTTAATACCTCCGGATTATCGAATAATGTCGGCAAATTCCGAATCGCACTTTAAGGGATTCATGCAGTGATTACCGTACTTAGTAAAAGCGACCTCGTTGATGGCGGGAAAGCAAATTCAAAATTCTCACTCAAGGCGCGCAGGCGACACCAGAGTCATTTTGCAATCGCCATGCAACGCGCGCCAAGAGGTATTAGTATCCCATCAGGGAGCAAAGGACAGGAACTCGCTGCATCAAAGTGCTTTGAAGAGTTCCTGGTCCAAGTCAATATGAATATTAAGTCGCTAGATCAGATCCATGCGTGTGTGAAACAAAGCGTTAGTGCTCCTCAGCAAAATTTCTATAGCCTCTTAACTGCATTTTCAATCTTTTTGCAAACTAAAACAAGCGCTAAATCACGTGCGTCAGACGGGCTGCTCGCCAAAGCTACTGCGGTGGGGTACTTCTCTCAGGTGGTAAACTACCTGAGGGAGACGTACGCTGGTTGCCTGTCTGACAGCAAACGTGTTGGTGCGATTAGAGATGCAATGGCTAAAGCAATCGAGGAGAGAAATTTGTTAGCGAATATACAGACAAACGATGCTCCAGGGTGTAAGATAGGAGATCTATTAGCATTGGTAAAGGCTTTAGTAGTGGATTGTGACGTTGGAAGTGGGTTTAAATGGATACATGATGCAGCGATTCTAACTATGATGTGGCACACGTTTGGACGCGCCATCGATACTTGCTTTGCTCGTAAGAGCCAACTCACAGTCACTGCGTCTGGTGAGCTGTTCCTACGTGTTGCACGTATCAAGACCTCTGTGGTGCAGGGCTTGTCCATGTACAAGTCGGCAGAGCACTGGCAACAGTGTGTGTTCCATGCGTTCGGAATGCTCTTCATCTGCTCAAGCGAGCCCAGCGAGTACATCTTCCCAAACGTCCCTCGCCTTGTGGAGCCAGAGGTTCCAGGCGGCCGAACGCTCAGCCAAGAGGAAGCGTTTATGTACTGGGAGCGCCTACAGAAACAGCAAGACGTTGAAGAAGCACCAACGGAGCAACAAGCAAAGCGAGTACGTACGCGACCAAACGTGTCGAAGTATATTAACGATATTATCAATGAAGCGGTGGGAGCCGCAAAACGCAACGAGTATCCTCACGAACTTACCAGTCGCCTGAGTAGCCATTCCCTTCGCCGGGGTGCTGCGGCGTACGCGAATGCATCACCGAAACTCGCAATCCAGTGGATCTCAACGCGGGGTGCTTGGTTGCTTGAGTCGCTGTCGAAGGTGTTTGCCTACATTGGAACAACAACCAGAGAAGACCAGCATGTGGCGAAGGTGTTAGCGGGTTACAAGGATCCAGACTTACCGGTGAAATGCCCGTCTGTTGTCCAGCTGAAGGCGCGGTTGGATGCGCAGGAGTACGGCCAGCTGATTGCGCTGCGTGGAGAGCTCTTCCGTAACTCGATGGGCTTCACTGGAGAAGACGCGAAGCTAAACGTAGCGGTCGAAGTGATTGACGGGACATTCGGTGCTGTGCTGATCCATCTGCGTGAAGTATTACAAGAAACACAAAAGCGGAACGGTAATCAAGGGCAAACATCATTTTATATTTACCGATTTTACCGCGCAATCGACTCGACAAACGCGAAGCTGGGCTGCCATCTGACGCTCGATTCGTGTTGCCGCTGGGGTGATTTGCTGGCGGAAGCGTGGAAGTTCGAAAACTTTCTTCAGCTCGGGAGCTCAAGCGGTGGTTGCGAGTCAGTGATGGCTGCTACAATGACGCAAATGTTAGCAGCAATTCATACGATGCAAGCGACAATTGAGCGACTTACCGAAACGCAAGCTGTGTTGGTGGATCGCTTGGAGTCTCAGGCGTCAGGTATCGCGGCAGTCGCGCCAATCAACAAAGATGTGAACGCTTTTCACGAGCTCGTCGCTCCAAAGACGTCGTCGCTTGCTGGCTGCTTCAAAAACTGGTTTGAGCTGCACCTGTGGAATCAAGCATCAGAAAAAAGGGAACAGTCATTGAGATCTGAGATCAAAGCGTGCGTTAATATAATGATCGCGCTATCAGACGACATTGTCATCATCCCCAAAGAACCAAGCAACGACGAGGGTGCTTACGATGCGTGGTCGAAAGAGATCTGGCGAATTGCCCATGCGCTAGATCGGAAGGCGAACGTCAAGCTTCATGGACTGGACGGGAAGCAAACGACCAAAAGAGCATCTTCGCTTCGCAAGCGCTGGGCGGCAAATCGAAAGGCGAACGCAGAGGCTGTAAACTCGATTTGCAGTCGCTATCTGGAGCGGAAGGCAAGCGGGCAGATTCTGGATCGCTGTACGCCACCTAGTCATCAATGGTCAGCTCTCGATTTGATGTAGAGTTAGTTTTTCGCATGCATAAATCAAATACACGTTTGCATACACACACACACGCACACACACACGATCCATCACATACGCATGAAATAACAGTTATACATATCACTTGATCAAACGGTGAGCACACACAAATCGACAAACGAACACTCGTATACCAACGGCGCGATTCGAACACGCTGAAGAGGACAGAACCTCTTGCTTTACCAATAAGCTACGCTGGTTTCAAACACGCACACATATATACACACACAACCATTCGAGATCACACCCGAGCAAGCAAACACTCAAACCTTTCTGGTCGAGAGGGAGGGGAGGGGGGCGGGGGGAATTGGAGTGGGTGGGGGCGATAGACGGCTGGTAGCTGGTGCTGCAGTAGACGTCGCTTGTTCTCTATCTGAAAAAAAAGGAGACTGATTGACAAATGAGTTTGGCGCACTTGTGAGTCAATTCATTTGATGGATGCTTTTCACCCACCTCGCAATTTATTATTGAATTGACCGCCACAAATTTTTGTGTGGCTGATGGTGTGCTCAAGTAACGCAATTCATTTACTCAAATAGTGGACTCCTCGATTGATTTTGGCGCTCATTATTCAATTTACCAAGTGGAGTGCACATCTGTCCGGTCGTTTTTGGCAGTTTTTATGTCTGTTTTTGTTTTTCTCGTTTTTCTCATCAACTAAGCCGTTTCAGGCGTTTCGGCGATGCCTGCACACTCCCCCACTTTCTCTGAATGATTGGACTGACTACCCTATCCATTTATGTAATACACCTAATCGCTCCAGTCGGACTCAATAAAAAATCGCATCACAATCCGAATCAGTTCGGACCGACCACGTTTTGTACTGTACTGTTATTTGAGAGTGTTTGTTACCTTCGGAATTGGTTCGGATTTCATTTCTTACTGGAGGAAAAAGGGTCAAATCAAATGGCTTCGTGGTTTCTCGACTCACGTTCGATGTGAGGGAGGAGCTGGGTGAAACTGAAGTGAAAGGAACCTGTACAGTACGAAAATGGAGTTTGTTCGCTCTCAGCGGCGCATATGGTGTGCGGCGTAGAATCATTTCAAGATGCTCTCTGTTCCCAACCACGCCGTCTTTTCCACTCGCACAAAATCCAAATGCTGCACATAATTGCGGCAGCAGCAGCAAACCAGCCTCCTGATCTTTTCTTTCATCCTCTTTTTTTCGCGACGCTCTGGCGCACTCGCCAGATGGGGAACGAGTCTGGAATTGCTGCTCTTTGATGTTCAGGTTGAAGCAGCACACCTGGTCGGATCTGACCTGGTTGACGCGCCAAAGGCTACATAGCAGCATCTTCAGTTAGGTCGACTTGCCGGTTCCTTCGTGCGAGATCGCGTGCATGGACTTGACAGATTGCTCCCTTCGAAACGCATTGGAGACCGACTGAGGTTCACCCACGACGGATGGAAGCCATTGTCCATCAAGAACGAAAGTGAGCCATCATCACCCACTGCGAAAAATTCACGCATGGCAGTGGTGGTCACGTAAACGACTTGGCTGCAATGGCAGCAATTGCATGCACATCACCATGAACAGAAAGAGCAGAGACTCAAAATGGAAGAAAATGAATCAAAACTTCAAACTTTGCTCCACGAGGGTTCTTGCTTTATTGTGGACAAGTCAAGCGACTGGGTCGATCGCGTTTAATGCCAACTTGAAGCTCTCAAACAAACCCGGAGCTGTGCGCCTTGCTGCGGTATATTGCGGTCACTTTCGCGACGAGACGAGTGATCGCTGGTCTCGTTCTCTCAGAGCGCCACTGCTCTCGCGATGAGACGGCAGTCGTCGTGGCTTCGAAACTATCCAAACACTCCGAGACGATAGTCAAGCGGGAAATGACCAGGTTTCGGCGACGATGGATCCATTCGAGATGGAAATAGCAACCACGATGGGGCTTGCGACGCAAACTCTACCGGACAATCTATTGTGAGCGTTGGTATTTTTACACGAGAGCGGACGCACTCCCGCGAAACGACAATGCTATTTTGTTTCACGCTCATCACACCCGGTCCAACCCAGAAGCTTCGTGAGCAGGTCGAGTGCCATCGAGTACACGGATCGATGCGTTTGGCGATTTTGAACTAGATCAGCGACTTTCCCGGAGTAGCAAAGCTCGAGCAGATCAATTGGCCAAGGTGGACTTTTGCCGGATGAAGGGACAAGAACGATGGTCAGTCCGATAACCGATCAGCAGCCGCAGCGAGAGCATCATACACTTCGAGCAAAGGCGAGAAACCAAGCGTACCGAATCGAGACTCCGCCAAGCGATATCGACTCGTGCATCCAGTTTTCCTGGTTTCGTTGCATATGCTCAGTTATGAGTTTCCTGCTGGTGATCTCCGATATCCCTCGTTCTGGGTTCGGAGTGAACGATCTGGGCTCCGATGTGAAGCCAGTCGCTACGGACGCCGCGATGTACTTTGGTCCGTACGCGTATGGCGTGACCCAGATCCAAAAGAACGATTCGCGAAGCAGCAACGACACCGCCTCGAGTTCTGCTGTCGTGTATCATGGGACTCAGGGAGGTGTTGCCATTACTGAAGCCGACGTCTGGTTCTACAAATACGACTCCCTATCCGTTGTGCTACGCGGAGTCGTGGAGATACTCGGCATTCGTGAGTACCCCCGCTGCCTCCTGTACCTCGATGCTTGTCCGTCGACGACGCTAACTCTCGAAACAACGTTTACGATGCTCGATGGATTGGTAAATGGACTTCGCACGACACATTTCCAGCAGCACGACGACGAGCAGCAGCACAGAGGATATCCACCTTTTGTATTCCGAACGAAAAGCTATTGGATCGATCGATTGCACCACTACATACTCAGCAAATTTTTGTGGCACCGGGTCGATACGCGTCTGCATGCTGCTCACTACTATCGAGGGATCGGCAGTCAAGCTGAGAAAGTGGAAGTTTGCAGCCCGATGCTACCTCGTGCGCGTCGACCGTTTTTTTGTACTCAGGTTATCGGTTGGGAGGTTGACATTTCGGCTACTACGGTTGATGGCGTGACGTCCACGGTTAAAATGAAGGCTGCCGACCATATTTCGCAGCGGCTCGCATCCCTCGAACGCCAGTATCCCCACCTTCAGTTCGACCTCACGGTGCTCACGACGCGACTTGCGACGACAAACCTGCGTCAGTATCCACAGCTCACCGCTGTTTTCTTTCGAAGCGAGAGTACCGAGATTTCAACTCTCATTCGCGGACGGATGTGCGACGCGCAAAATGGTCTCTCGCGCACAGACAACTGCACGACATTCCTTGTTGATGACTATCGCTACGAGCGAGCAATGCTGTACACGAACGCCGAAGACTGGCACAACGTCACGCGCTTTTTACGTGCAGCATCGCAGTTTTACGTTTGGCTACGCATCGTGCTGCTTTGGGTTGGCTGCTACTGCGCACGGCGGCATGAAGCGCGTTTCGCGTCGGCAGCTTTGCACAAGCGGCTGTATTTAACATGGAAAACCGTCTTAAAGGTTCCAAGTCATGTGATCGTGTATGGAAGCTGGGTCCCCATTCTCTTGTACGTGGCGGCCTATTTACTCGACTGCGGCATCGTGCACTTGCTGTGTGAGCGTGTTTGGACTACGCTGTATGGAGCGGTGCAGTTTGATCTGCTGACGTATGTGAACGTAGCATCCATACAAATGCGGAACACGTGGCTCATTGCGTTGGTGGTGAGGAGTTTGGCGGCGCTCCAAGTGCACTCTGTGTCGCATCGTTTGGCTCCGTGGATCCTCCGGCAAGGATTTGTCGGCATTCGGAGCGGATTGATCGGGTTCTTGTCCTCGCTTACGATTTTCAGTTATGTACGCTTCTCCGCATTTCGCAATACGAAGATCATCGCAGTCGAGCAATTACCGTCGGAATCCTTTCGAGCGCAACGGCTATTCTCGTCCAGCTTTGAGTCACCGAGCGAATTTGGCTTCTACTTCGATTTGCGGACTATCTTCGCAGGGCTGCTGGCTACGAGTTGCGCGATTGTAGTTGTGAAATTGTACTTGGTGTGGTGGAGCCGTCGCCGCACACGTCGTTCCTACGAGCCTGAACTTGCAACCCAAGTGATCTTCTCTCGATCGTATTATCTTCCGTACAGCGTGGGAACGCTTGCACCGCTGGCGGCGTTGAGTTTGTTCTGGAGGATCACGGTGTTGCACCCAGCAAGCTTTCAACAGCAATCAAGCCGCAAGCAACCATCTGCTCTCCGCAGTAGTCGGAAAGTCGCTGCTGAAGAGCTCACCTTGAGCGGAGCGCAGGAGCGCAGGAATACTGGTCGCTTGCCTGTCCTACCCGAGCACTCGCAGTATATCGTTCCAGGGCATCGAGTAAGCACCAATTTGCAACGAGCCAATTCGAGGAGTCCTGACTCCAAGAACAACATCTTTCAAGTGAAGAAGCGACCGATCGAGATGTGGTCTGTCGTTCAGCTGATCAATATCGCCTTACTCACCGAGCCACTCGCGCTGCTTAGTGTGTACGTTGCGGGTCAAGATCTGTATCTATACAGAGTGAATGATCGAAGCCCGGCAAACAGGACTGGTGGTGAGGATTCTCCACCAACGCTATTCCTTTTGCCCTGTGACCCCACCACGCTCGCTCAAAACACCAGGAACAGTGGACGCTCCGACATCACTCATCGTATCTTCTACGAGTTTGTCGCCATTGTGGACTCGAAAACGGTCCCATGGAGGCTTTTAGTATGCTGTGGGTGACAGCAAGTCCCAAATTAAAGCTTACAGCTGATGTGTCCGAATCAATAAACGCTGGAGCGTCAGACAGGAGCGATTCAGTCGAGCTGAAAAGTGGATATTTTGTGCGAGACCTGACCACTCGAGGGACGGTTTTGTCCAAACAACATGCGCTTTCGCTTCTCGCTAAGTATAGGAAACGAGGACAAGGCGACCGAAACGGCAGCATCGCATCGTCTGCTGTTAGCCTTTACAGTACGAAGAGCGAACATTGTGACTCATCGTGGTGTTCCGCCACCTGCCAAGCTCGCGTGACGTCAGCACTTGCCCTAGTAGCCAGCTACATGGCGGAGGCTAGACTCAACTGAGGCTGCTGATCGACGTGCGTGGAATACCAACATCGATGCGAGTGCAACATGCGAGCGACCCGAGTGTGCAGCTCCAAAACAGCATCGAGATTGCAGCAAAACATCGCGCACGAACGTACAGAGTGCAGTCCCCACGTAGCGACATCGACGCCTGCATCAAGTTCTCCTGGATTCGCTTTGCTTACTCGATCGTAGGCTTGCTCCTGGTAGCCTCTGATATCCCTCGCACAGGGTATGGCATACGGAGCCTCACCAGCGACTTTGAGCAAGTCGCACCGGACACTGTGATGTACTTTGGTCCATACGCGTACCCCGTGGCTGAGATTCGCAAGAACGATTTGTGGCAACGCACAGATGCAGCAAATGGCTCTCCTCTTTACGGAGGGATGTGCGAGGGAAGCGAACTTGCAGGAATGGAAGTCTGGTCCTACAAATACGATTCGCTCTCGATCGTCCTGCGAGGTGCGGTGACACTGCTTGGTGTATCCGAGTACCCTCGCTGTCTGCTGTACGTTGAGGAGTGTCCGTCGAAGATTCTGAGTCTCGAGACGACGTTCAAGATGCTCGATGCATTGGTGGCAGCGCTTTACCGCGGTTATTTCCAGCAGCAGCACGTCCAGGAACGATTCGCAGCACACTATGCGCCGTATGTGCTCCAGACGAAAAGCTATTGGATAGATCGGTTCTTCCACTTTACACTCGACAAACTGTCCTGGCGGCGTGTCGATACGCGCTTCCATGCTGTCCACTATTACCGCGGCGAAGGCGCGAATGGGACGCTGAATGTGTGCAGTCCGAAGCTGCCACGAACGCGTCAACCGTTTTTTTGCGATCTGCCTGTTGCATGGGAGTTCGACGCTTCGAGCTTGACGGTGGAAGAAGGGGTATCTTCTCGAACCACGGTGCCCGCTCATATATCGCAACGAATGTCAAGTCTGGAGCATCAACACCCACATCTGCAGTTCGACTTGACAGTCTTCACGACAATGTTTCCAACCTCAAACCTCAATCAGTTCCCGAAAATCCCATCGGTCTACTATCGGAGCGATAGTTCAGAGATTACAACAATCATTCGCGGACGCATCTGCCCAGACCGTAGCCGCGGTGCTCATGCCGCTCAGGGTGACGACTGCGAAACTGTGATCGTTAACGACTACCGGTATGAGGCGGCAACCCTGGAAACCAACTCACAAGACTGGTACCGAATCACAGGGTTTATGCGCGGACTAGCGCAGCTCTACGTGTGGCTCCGACTGCTTTTTCTCTGGCTGGGCTGCTACTTTGCGTGCTGTCGCGAGCCAACATGGACAACGCTTCCCCAGCAAATCTTTTTGACATCGCGGACCGTGTTCAAGATTCCGAGCCACACAATCATCTATGGCAGTTGGATCCCTATCGTCTTGTACTCGGTGGCGCATTTCATCGACTGTGGTCTCGTGCACACGATTTCTGAAAACGTCTGGTCGTCTCTCAACGGTGCTGTCCAACTTGACGTGTGGGTGTACGTGAGCGTGGCATCCGTGCAAATGCGAAACATTTGGTTCATTGCGTTGGCCGTGAAACTAGTGGTCTTGATCCAAATCTACTGTGTGCCGCAACGCTTGTCCCCATGGCTGCTTCGTGATGGACTCGTTGGCTTCCGAGGCGCCTTGACAGGGTTGTTGTCGTCGCTCACTATCTTTGCCTATCTGCGCTTCCCTGAATTCCGCAACACGAAGATCCTTGCTGTCCGCGCTCTCCCTGCTCACTCCTTTCGAAGACAGCGCCAATTTTCTTCCAGTTTCGAAGGAGTGAGTGAGTTTGGCTTCCATTTCGACCTGCGGATGATGTCAGCTGTGCTGTTAGCTATCCTGTGCATCGTGGCGTCCATCAAGGTATTCTTGGCTGGCGTGAAATCACACATGCGCCATCATCTTCCGCGGAGGTGCTCCCTTGACCTCGAATCCATGACTGGCGTGACGTATTCGCGATCGCACTACATCCCGTACAGTGTCGGCACACTTGTGTCGGTGACGGCGTTGAGTACCTTCTGGAAAATCAGCCTCCGAAAAAGCAGCCCTGAACACCTGCAGCACGAGACAGTGCGGTTGCACAGGAGATGCCCACCAGTGCTCCTCCGAAGCAGGAAAGTATCTGCGTCAGAACTCAGAAATCTTGCCGCAAAGATCACCGGTCGCTTACTTCCTCAAACGGAACGCTTCCAGGAACAAGAGACAATAAGCAAGCGCGGTGCAGACCGTGCTTCGATAGCTCACGTCGAGAAGCGGTCGAAAGCCATGTGGTCCGTGGTCCAATTGGTCAATATCGCGCTGCTCACGGAACCACTTGCTCTGCTGAACCTGTACGTTTTTGGTCAAGACCTGTATCTGTATCGCGTGAAAACCCAAACGATGTCCAGTCCAAACGATATCAGAGCATCGTCAAGGAGTTTGTTCCTATTGCCGTGTGATCCGGCATCGCTTGCCCAGAACGCTAGCGACGACGATATTGGCACCGGCGTGTATGACTTGGTCGACGTTGTCGGTTCGAAAACGGTTCCGTGGCGGCTTCTCATCTATTGCGGATGACGAGGGAGGGAAAGTGGAACGCAAGATCAAGACTTTCTTCTCCGTCTTTGCAAACGCTCTTTGTTTATTAGTTCGCGCGCATGCGGCTCTGGTGGCGGGGTTCATGGTGGGCGGTATTCGCCGCAACGCATGCGAGGATACTTTTGGTCGTGTAAATAGGCTTTCTTTGTCGTTTCTTACTGCTGTTCTCGCACGCTCAATTCAGCTCTTGGATCATCGGACGGGGCTTCGTGCTTGGACGAGTGAGCTGCATGTTGAAAGAAGACGCTGGTTTGCCGGCACTTTCGTGGCTCGCGGTTCCTTTTGCACTCAAGATCGAAGCCTTCAGATCGACATCGTCACCACCATCCGCGTCGTCATCGTCGCTGGAATCATCCGAGTCGGAGTTCTCGTTTTCCATCATGCCGAGCGCAAAGTTCTGCAAAAACAATCCGTGCAAAAGGCAGCATTAGTCCCCATTCTTGCGAAACCAAAAACAAATCGCAACGGAAGAACGACGGGGGAGAAAAACGTACCATCTCGATCACCTGAGGTTTCTCGGCGTCGCTACCCTGTGCTTCCGCGTGCCCTTCTTCACCTTCTTCTGCCTCAATGCTGTGCTTCGCGCCTTCACCAGCGGCGACGGCTTCCTCGAGCTTCTTATTCTCCTGCTCCATCACGGGCAGAAACGACTGCAACTTGGAAAACACTGCCAATCAAGCGCGCACACACAAAAAGACCAATATTGTAGATGCTTCATAACCCATCCAACAAAACTACCAGAGCATGTGCAATGGGTCGGTATGGTCGTAAAGAAAATGGACGCACATGCGCTCTTCGGGAGCTTTGGGAACACTGGTGGCGGTGGCGCCATTGGGAAATCTTGGGGTTGCATCTCTTCGGTCGACTGGAAAACCTGCACACAACATGCAAAATAGTGAGCGAAATCGGACCGTGAGAGCTGCAATGCAGTCGACACAGCCACTGCGCACAGCATGACACGCACACACATCGCTGCTTGCATGCACGTGAAGCGCTCGAACGGCGCTGCAAATGCTGGGAAACAAGACTGGGATAGCTACATGCGCATTCATGTCGGTCGTACCTCTTCGGTTGGACGCGCTCGATCTATCTGTCAGCGACACTGCGAGTCAGCAGCAGAAGAGTGCGCCTCCTTTTGAAGCATGTGCACCCTGTTCCGTGAAAATAGCTCCAAGCGAACCGGTCCTGCATCTTGACATGTCGGTTCAGCCAGAGAGCTGGACCGGAAACGGCAAATGCGGAATCCATCACCGCTCCCTTCTTTTAATGCGTACACCTCTACAAACGTAATACACAGGCAACTGGTATACGCAATGCAGCCATTTTGCGAGTCGCGATAAAGAGGTGGCTAATTGCGTCAATCGAAGTGCTCCAAACCTGCGCATTTTGACTTTCTGTCACCAAGAACGGAGAGAAATGCTGGCATTTTATGGGGACGAAGCACACTTTGAAGGCCACACCGTCGTGCTGGTGCGTTTTCTGGACGCTTCGTGACGTCGTTTCCGTATGCTTTGATCCTGAGTGCCATGGTGGTTGTGTGTGTGTGCATCCTTGCAGCCGGCTGTGTCGTATGCGAATTTGGGACAATTGACGTTGGATCTTTTGATCAACACGCTCCTGGAAAAGGGCGACGCATTGGTAAGAGCACTGAGCGCATCTACCAGTGTAGTATTGTTACTGCGTGTGTGTGAGGGCGCTTACGAAGGGGTTCGCTGATATCTAGCAAGTGGAGGTGACGAAAGTGGGGCATTTCGTGTCGGAAAACGTCCCGCCCATTGCGGGGAGCGCTGCGTTTGGCACGCAGAGTCGCGATGCGCTCTGCTTAAACCTGGAAGGTAGCCCACTGCACGCGTATTAGCTGTGCTTTAGCGCCTGCGTTTGTTTTGCGTCTGCATCAGGTTGCTCATGCGATTCCTCCGCGATGCTGCGTGTTTGTATTCGGTGCAGTCTACCAAATCGCGTCTCACAAGATCACGATCATCCAGCAACGTGCCGCTGCGTTTGCGGTAATGCATTATGTTGCGGATCTTTTTTCTCTTCGAAGTACAGTTGGCGATGGATTAACTTGGCAGTGGTCGGTATACTTTCTTTTTCGATGAGTAGGGACGAGTGCACGCATTTGCACAGGAACTTGTCGATTGGGCGGTGAGCAGCCACGTGTCTTCATTCTGTGTCGTGTCAGGCGCTGACGATATGCTTCGCCATGACCCAAATATGCTCAGGTGCTGGAAACAACATTGAGGACCACACCAACGGTTGTTTGCGATGTGTTGTTGTTGACTGTGGACTGACGCTGCTGTTGTTGTTGGTCGTGCAGCCGACCGATCCGTACGATCTTCTCGGGCGAGTCGAACTTGGTGAATCCAGAGTTCCTCACGCAATTCGCTGCGCTGTCGACGTCCAAGACATCTGCTGAGCCGTCGTCTCCGTGGGAATCAGTCCGAGGCGCTGGGATCTCGCCGCTGTTGTACAGGAAGAGCCAAGCAAGCAACCTGGCGTTTGCCGCACTGCTCATGGCGTGTGCGGAAGGCGACAACGTCCCCGACGCGGTTGCCATGGCGACACATGTTGCAACGTACTTGAAGCTTGCACCGCAATCGATCGAGGAGCCTCCACGATTCGCGCGTTTGCCTTTCGCGCTCCCACCTTCGTGGAGCCAACTGTTCGGTCGTGGGCCGGACGCGGCTCTGTATCTGTAGTTCGTTGTCTAGCGCCAAGAAGGAGATAATCGCAACGGCGAATGAGGAGGAAACCCAAGTGACGATCCGACACTTTCGTCGTCTGCAAGTGTGTTGAGTCCATTTAACCGGTTATTCTCTTTATTTTCTGTCCTAACCGACGGTTCCGAAGCGGTGGTCGAATGCAACTTTCGCCGTTTCATCCAAACCGGAGAGTGGAAGCATTCGACGACAACCGCACCGATTGTGCGACTTTTCAAAAGAAGGCACGGATCTTTCGGTTCTTCGTCTCCAGAATGGAGCTTTTCGCGGAAAGCTACGAGCTCCAAGCGCTTCGTGAGGAGAACCAATGGCTGCTGCAGTGTCTGCAAGCCAGCGAGCGGAACTGCAAGCAGTTTCAAAGCGTGATCAAGCAGCAGCAACGTCGCATCAAAGCGCTCGAGACACAGGTGCCGTCGCAGCACCAGGACGCTTTGGTTCGACTCGAGCGGGAGTGGAAGTCTCGTCTCCAGCAGAGAGAGAAAAAGTGGATGCAAGAGTATGGCTCGCACATGCAGTCGCTTCTGCAAATCATCCGCCATCACGAGAGTGTTCGCGTGCGCCTCGACGAAGAGCTGGAGCAACTGCGATCTTCTTGTGGGTGTAGCTGTAATCGAGGTAGCGCACGAGATGGCACTTGCTTGGTGTCAAGTGCGACGCAGACAGACAGCGCACAGGGGGATGGAGAGAGAAGTCAATGCCATCACACAGCAAAGCGCACATCGGAGGGGACTTCGTGTGGCCGAGTCCACTGCCAGCAGCAGCACACGGAAGCGCCGTCGAACTCCACATCCGTCGCTGTGCAGGTGAACTAAACCAGCTTTCCGGTCGAATCTAGCTCCACGAATATGCTGGCTCACTCGGTAGTGTTCTGTTTCTTTCAACCCATAGGAGTTGTTTCGAAAGCTCCACATGTCGACTGTTCGAGCCCAGAGCAAGAGCAACAAGTACCTCGAGATGCGAGCCAAACAGCACACCCACGCTGCACAAGAGGTTGGGTTTCGAGCCTCGGTACTCGAGCGCTTGCGCAGACCCAATCACCTTTTATCCCAATCGAGAACCAAACTCCCGCCGACCATACCAGAGGAAGGTGAAGAGCAAGCACAGGAAGTTGACGAGGACGGCACAGTTCAGGCACGAGAGAACAGCAGCAGCGAGCTTGCCTCCGCTTTAGTTGGCTCGAATGGACGGGCAGTCTCCAGTAGTAGTTTCTGTCGCACCCTGGAAGAGCAGAATCGGGTGCTCCAGGATCGTCTCGCCTCGCAACAAACAGTACTCGACCAGATTCTCGATACGAAACTGCAGGATGCAGCAAGCACAACCATTGTACCACAAAAGGTTCGCAGCGGTGCCACAGCTGCTGGGGACCAAATGATCAAGCTGAACGACCACCACTTCGAAGCCAGGGACAGCAGTATTCAGGTCCCGCAACGAGTAGAGAGGCTGGAGGCTGCAGATCGGTCGCAGCCTTTGTCACCATCAGCTGCGTAAGTAGCACCACGAAATGCTATCGATCGGTAGGTCATGCTTGTTTGCTCCACAGCTGCTGGCTGGTTTTGTCATTCCGTATCGTCATCCTGGTCCAGACTGCCCTGCTTCTTCCAGTTTTCCATATCGTTCACTTCAATTTGCAGGTACAGCTCCTCCTCCCCGTGTCGGCTTTGCAGAGAGACCGCGTATTTCTTTCGAATTTCATGGTTCTGCTCGGCGGTGCACTGGTTTTCGATTGTCGCCATGATGTTCGCGCGCTCTGCAACCCAGCGTTGCTCGGATTCCTGGAGAATCTCGCTGTACGTGTTCCCCATCCTGCACGCACGAAAGTAAGTCAGACCCGTGCCAGTGGTAAAGAGTGTTGCATCCAATAGCGCGTCAAGAAAAGCGAGTAGACGTACATCGCAATGAGCAAGTTGACCAGCAAGATCATCACGAGAATGATGTACCCGAGCATCAGCACTTGCGTCAACGGGTTCATGCGACCCGACGTGTAGTTGTCGTCGTAGTTCACTTCGCCCGTGAATCCAGCGATCACCAGCATGCGGATGCGATGCAGGAGCGTGTTCACACCCGCGCGACCGTCTTGCACGAGGTAAAGCGCTTGGGAAAAACCCGCCATGACGGCGAAGTACACAAAGATAAAGCGCACGATGTCATTCGCGATCATATTGAGGATCATGATCACAAACGGACCTGTGGAGCGAAACCCAAGGAGGAAAAAGAAGAGGTAAAGCCACGAAAAAAGCAACGCCACCGCTGCGAATGCGTCTTCCAGGTTCTCGCGTCGTGCGACCCGCATGGCTGCCGATAGATACAAGGAGGTGCACGCCATCAGAGTGCAGACGTTGTCGAGTCGTCCAGCCCCCGCTTCCGTGGTGTACGATTTGAAGTTGAGCATGAGCTGATTGGTTTCGTTCATGAATTTCACCGTGGCAAGCCCGATACACCCAACTTCTGCGATCCCAAACGCGACGGCGTGCCCGATCGACTCAGTGGTGTATGTGCTTCGCTGAAACAGCGTCGTGGCATTGAGCAGGAGCAGGAACACGAGGTACACAACAAGACGTGTCATAAACCGCTGCTTGCCAACGTATTTCCATTTCTTCTGTAAAAGCAACTTCACTTCCAGTAACTTGAGCATCTCCAATCGACTCGCGACGATTCGTTGCATCGAGGTCGTCCGCGTTGGCAGCGTGTTTGAGAGCGGCTCCAATGAACACAAGCATTGGATCGCAGTCTTGTAACCTTTCTTCCCCCTCGGTGCGAGCGGGTACGGTAGCGACGTGAGCACATCATGCACAATCTGGAACTTGCCGAAATCTGGATCCGGGCGAGGAATCGGCTGCTCGAGATCAAGCAGGGGCACATTCATTGCTGTGATAGGACCGTAACGCCATGCGACCGAGGTTGATTGCTTGAGGATATGCTGAAACATCCGCTGGTTGGCGATCGCAGCCGCCAAGGAGAGCGGCGTGAGCTCGTCGCTGTTGCGTTGCGTCAAGAAACGCAGCATCGTGTCGTGGGAGGCATCGTCCACGCGCTCCATGAAATCGACCAGGTTATCCACGTCGCCGTCTTCGCTTCTTGTGAATCCCGCAAGACGCTCGTTCAGTCGAGATGATGCTTGGAGTACCAGTCGCTTTCCAATTCTGTCGCTTTCATTCGAAGGAGAAAGATCGTAAAGAATCGCGACTTCTGCAGTCAAATCCTGCTCTTTCATCGTTGTGATCCCCTCGGAGGCATTGATTTGCTGGGCTGCGTCGTCATCGTCTTTCTTTTCTCTTCCGAGGGGAGACAGCAGATGCATCACATAGAGGAGCGCGAAATTGTACACATTCGGGAGATCATGAATGACCGCCATGTGGAGTACGTTGTTGCCGTACCGATCGCACATGAAAATCGAAGTTTCCGCGAACTCGGAGTCGGGTTTCCTCTCGACTTGTTCGTTTAACACGGACTTGGTCGGTTCGCAAGGTGGTGCTCTTGCTTTCAATCGATCCGCGGCGTCGAGGATGTCGAGCGCGACATTGATTTGGTTGGATGAGAGTGCAAAGAGCAACGGGGTTCCGCCAAAGTAGCATCCTTTGCTCGGTCGGAAGAACTTGCCCGTCGCTTCCGCGCTGATCAATTCCGGGACTTCGCGCACAAGCCATCGCGCGAGGTTTTCTTTCCGATGCACGATCGCGATATGAAGCACGTTTTCGCCCTCGTATGGCGACAGATCCGCTGCATCCGGGTCCAAGTGCGAGTACGTTAGCCCTGCAAACTGTTTTGCTTTCATCACGATCTGCTTGCCCAGTTCGTAATGGCCGAAGAGGAATGCAACGTGCACGGGCGCTGCACCGACTGAGTCGCGAAGTAGTAGACAGTGCTTGTTGTCGTCGATCAAGCGCACGGTGGCCTCGATGTCGTTTCGCTTCACCGCTTTGAAAATGCCTTCGTCGTGGTCCAGCACCTGTTGTGCGACCACATCGATGCGCGAGCGAGCGCCAAACCATCGGAACACTTCTCTTGGCAGGCGCTGAACCTTGCCTTTCACAGGTCGTCTCCCGTTGAACATGCTGGCACCAGAGCGCAAATCCACACGCCAAGACCAGCGCAGCGTCTTGCTTCGGAAGCGCCTGTCGTTAGCTGCTCGATTTCGTCGGTCGGGCGACTGGAGTGAGGAGCCTCGAGCGTCGCTTGCGAAACGATTGTTGAAAACTGTCGTTGAACTTGTCTGACATGAGGGAGTCGAAATAGACGATGGAAACGACAGATGGGAGGGTGTGGCAGGAGCAGTATAAACTCTAGATGGGACACCAGCAATTCTCAACGCTTTATCAAGAGGAACTCACTTAACGAAACAAACGACACCACATACGGATTGATGAACCGACAGGTCTGACTTTGTTTAGATCTTGGTGTAGACCGCACCAACGGCGTCCAACTCATCCCCGGCACGGCCGTGGAAGCCACTGATCTGGAATCCAGCAGGTGCGTACACAATGGTGCTGTCACTGGTCTTGGTGCCAGCAGCAACCGATCGTCCGGTGCTGGTGACAGCTCGCAAGTAGAAGATGCGGGTGGTGTCGCTGTACTTTCCCCAGTGAGTCTCGAGCGACTTGATGTACTCTCCACTGGCAAGCGTCAAGGTCGACGCAGTGCCGCCGGTACCACCGTGCGTGAAAGTCGCCGCCTTTGGCGCAGACACAGTGAGGCTCACGGCGTCAACGCGGCTCGCGCCACGGATGGT
>JAASGH010000326.1:0-17590 GCA_023334155.1 Globisporangium heterothallicum
CGCGTGCACGTGCAGCGCGATCTCTTGCCGCATTGTGGCCGTGAGTCCGCGCAGCATCTGATCTTCCTGCATCCCCTTGCTCTCCTGCCACGACAGCGCGAAATACACCTGCATTTGCTTCCACGTGCGCGCCGGGAACTGCTGACGTGGAACGACCGCAATGCAGTGGGTACCATTCGTGCTCCATGCTGTGATATTGGTGTGGTCAAGGACGAGGGTTCTGTAGCGGGTCATCCGGGGCTGTGTTGGCGAAAATCCAGTCGCGCATGTTACGTTCACGGTAGTCCGGGAAATCGTCGAGAATCTCGCGGTACTTCTCGACAGTTAGAATAAGCATGCTGCATGCCGAAAGTGCGATGCACGTGGCACTGCGCGGGACGTCCAGGATCAGCGATTTCTCGCCAAAGAAATCGAATCGGCCCTTCACAAGCTCGATCGTGTCGCTTCGACTGCCCTCGCTCGACGATTCCAGAGCCGCTGCCGCAACATTCCTCAAACTCTTCGCTATGGGTGTTCGCTGCTTCTTTGCGATCCGCACAAGCACGCTCCCGTTTTCGATCACATAGAGACTTCGTCCTGTGTCACCCTCGGCAATGATGACATCATGGCGAACATAGAGTTCTTGCAGGAACGCCGTCACGACTGCTCGCACAAATGCTTCTTCGCAGGTCGCAAACAACTTCATCTGCACGACAAACTCGCGCTTCACCCACAGGACGATATCCTGCTTGACAGAAGTCGTGAGTCCTCGCAGCAGTTCGTCTTCATCCATCCCTTTGCTTTCCTGCCAGTGCACAGCAAAATACACCTGCATTTGCTCCCAGATGCGTGTGTGGAAGCGGTGGAAGGTCATGTAGTTCGCCACTCGAGCGACGCGCTCCTCGTAGTCAGCTCGCTGACCCAATTCCATTTCAAAGAGGTGGAAAAAACCACCGGAGAGCATCCCAAAGAGCACAATCGACACGACGATCACCAGAGTACCTAGCGCCGTTTCTATTGCGTTCTGCGGCGCGATGTCTCCGTAGGAAACGGTCGTGGTCGCGCCGATGCTGAAGTAGAACGTCCGCGCAAACTTCCTCGTCACGGGCACGTCGCCGATGCTTGCGATCCCAGTGCAGCCAGCGTAAGTAAGCATGCCGGGTGTCGTCAGCCACGATGCGCGTCCGTCCTCGATGAACATATTGTAGGAAAAGGAGTAGAAAAAGCAAGCCACCCAATGCGCGCCGAGTGCAAAATCAAATGCGAATCGCGTGAAGTACACGGCGCTCGGCGTGATCCACGTCAGTCTCCAGTCGTACACAAGCGATCGCTGGACCCGCTCGCTCAGTTCGTGCAAATGGTTGATGCGGACCATCTTGTTCATGCGAAAGACCGAGATGCGATACCACGTGACATCCCACACAACCCCTCGTTGGCGCAGCACAGTCGAGTACAGCGGTGCAAGCACTTCAAATGGGGTGATGCAGAGCAGGTCCGAAATGTACGAGCCTTCCTTCCAATAGTGGTTGCGAATCGCCTTCTTGTCCGTCACGATCTCGCCCTTGTAGATGTACGTGAAGAAATCCTTCTGGAGGAAGAAATCGATGACGCACAGGATGTCTAGAATGTACTCCAAGATAAACCACCCGGCGATCTCGTGCGAATTGTCGTCAGTCGTGAGAAACTCGAAATCGAAACTGATCCGAAATGGCACCACCAAGATGTAGTACCAGCAGATCACGAGCATAATCGCGTTCCACACGCGTCGGAAAGACGAGTTTTCCATGCAAAACGATGGCGGTAGCGGCGGCTCGACCCAGATCTCGTACGGGTTTTCCAGCTCATCCAGATCGTCTTCGCTCTGGAAGACACTTTGGTGTTTTCTCCTTTTCGAGCGCGCTCGCAGAGTCTCAAGGTGCTTTGCATACGAGTGTCCTTCGTTCACTGTGCGCGGGCTTAATTCCGGCAATCGATCAATTGAAGTGAGCTCTTGGAGGTTTCTCTCATGCCTCTTCCACTCTTCCTCGATATTGACCGCAGCTGAAGGTTGCAGTATCGAAGACAGCTGCGGTTTTAACGCTCTACGCGACAACCCAAGATGGGCACTTAGCTTCCGCCTGCTGCCTTTCGCAGTCAGGCTCGGTGGTGTGGTTTGTGGGCTGTCCGTTTGCGAAGAATCCTGACCCAAGCCAAACGCTCGGGTCTTGGGGTTGCTGCTGCCCATCATGTGGCGATCTGCGTCGTCGTCTTCAGTTTCCTCAGCTATTGTCTCCGCAGCCATGTCCCACTTGCTCACTTGCTTCGAGCCGCTCGATCGATCAGTGGGTCCAGATCTTGCTAACTCGAAGTTTTTGAAAATGTTCAGAAACGACCGGGACATCGAGCGATATTTGCTTTTCATGATGGGGACGATCTTGCGCTCGATTTCCAGGCGAGTTGTCTCCGACCACAATTGCATCCATTCCCGGTGGTGGATGCAAAGCACTTGGCAGCTTCCGCTCGCTCGTACCGAAACCAATTGTTTCGTTCCTGCGAGAAAAAAGGATAAATCGCCGAAGAGAACCCCTTCGTGCACTGCTGCAAACACCATCTTCGACCGCGACGCGAAAAGTTCCGCTTTCCCTTTCTTCATAATGAAGAGTTTTGTACCGATGCGACCTTCTTCGATGATCATATCTTCTGGGAGATAAATCTCGAGGGATAGCGCGTTTGCTAGTGCCTGTAGCTGTGGCTCGCTTAAAATCTCTGAAAACTCGGAAATGTTTCGGACAAAATCTCCGTACAACTCGTCAAAGAGCAGAGTATGGAATGCTTTGGGAAGTTCTCGAAAAGTTTCTGCCATATTCAGATCAATGAGACACTTGGATTTAAACTCAAGTCCCTCCATTGACCGCTCACGCAGAAACGACGGTAATTTCTTTTTCTTCGCGTACTGTTCGAAGGCTTCAACGCGTTCATTGTGCTCGTGTTGATCCTGTCATTGTTCACAGTTGCAGTTGGTAGTCATATCCACACCACCGCCACAGCACGTCAATAAAGCATCATGCATGTACCTGGTCCATCACTGCCATCAAAGACGTGATTTTCCCCATGATCTGGCCGATGCAAACCCACCCAATGACGCATGTGCAGCCTGCGTACACCGTTTCGAGAGGATTGCGCGCTAGGACATCTCCAAAGCACACAACAGTAAACTGCAACACGCAGTGTTACCTACGAGTTTGCACACGGCGAGCCTCGAGACGAAACAGATGGCGACTTACCGTTCCCAGACACCAGTAAATGGATCGTATGTAGTGAACAAGCACATCGTCTGGGTATGCGTTCAGAACGAAATCGACGGTGATCCAACTCACTGGCGCTAGATTGTGCTTCACTTGCAGCCGTCCGATCGTGTAGAAGATGCTCCCAATCTGATGGCTCGCAGAGAGGAATAGCACGAGAAACTTGAGCAGGTCGAAAATGCTGAGCAGTGTCGTATTGCTGCTGTGGAGGATCCGTTCTCGCATGCGCTCTTCAACTTCGCCAACAAACTCCAACAGCTGAGGACTTTTCAAAAGCCGAGGGAGCCGCGCCAACGTCATATAAAAGTAATCACCCTGATAGTAAAGAGGGATCATGCTCAAGCAGTCCAGCCGGAACCATGCCTTCATGTATCGTTTCCGAATCGCAACGATGTCGACCACTTTCTCACCGTATTGCGTGTACCCCAGCCGATTCCACTTCAAATAAATGTCGATGAAGAAAAGTAGATCGCACAAGTAGTCGACGACGGTGAGGATAAGCATCGTCTCATCGGATGGGTTTGGTAGAAACGCGATGCGGAACGTGATCTGGTAGAAGTTATAAAGCAGGATGAAGCCTTGAACCGAGCGCCAGAGCTTGTAGAATAGCCTTTCCGGTCCAATGATGTTGTTGGCGTGGACTTTGTTTTCTGCGTAAAGCGACACAGCGGAACCCAAGAACTCTTTGACTTTGTCTTTCTTGCTGAAGTTTGTGGTTAACTTGTGGAAGAGTGCGCCATACTCGCTGCGTCGAGCCAACACCAGGTCGCACACCTCGGAAACTTCGTCAGGATACCGCGCATGGAGCTTCAAAAAGTCGTCCCTGGTCAGCACCGCTACTTGCGTGCTTGTGACAGTGCGAACGCTGACTTTCGACTCATGGCGCTCATTTGGGAGTAAACTCTCTTCGCCAAAGCAATTGCCTCGTCTCATCACCGAGATTGGGAGCATACGAGAATTGGCGCTAATGTTCCACACCCCTGCTCTGTTTCGCTGGCTGGCAGGATTGCGACTTACGGTCGGGAGAGCGCGCGGTTTGCTTCGCTGCACCAGACCGATCAACCGTGCCAACAGCGACATCGGCTGGGGTGAGCTGTCCGTTTCGTCCCAGGTGCTCCCAGACTCACTCTTCTCGGCCGCACTTCGATAGTCGGACTGGTAAATCCTCCGTCTATTCGGAGCCTGCGGAATCAAAACTTCGGCGTCTCCAGACTGGATGAGATACAGCTCAGTCGCTAGATGCCCAAAGTTCAGCAGCACCACTTTGGGGACAAAAATCTCGGATCGCATGAGCAGCGCGACATCTCTTAAAAAGCCGCTCTGATCGCGGAAGCCACCAAAGATATAGCTTCGGCATAGATCCGAGAGGTACAAGGAGCACGCTAATTCGTGGCGCTGAGACCGCGGGAGGTGCTGGAGCAGCTCGGACTCTCGGAGGATGCTGCCATTTAGACTCCAATTAGTCTCGACATGACGCCGAACGATTCCTCGAGTGGCATCCGATACCCCAGCTCGTACCAACGCACGATTCACGTCTTCAGTGCGACTATCTCGAATCGATCCCAGCACGGAAACCTGCGAAACCACGCTTGAGACCGCACACGCCGTGAAATAGCAAATCAGCGCACCCAAGTAGATCCACCAAAACCCAATGAAGCATTCGCTGTCGGAAAAGGAGAGGATATCTCCATAGCCAACGGTCGAAAGCAGCACCAGACTCCAATGCAGCGACCGAATGTAGCGCGCTTGGATGTCAAACGCACTCTGGTCGTAGATGAACCATGTGCAATTCCCAAACAGAGTCGCATCGGTCAAGCATTTATCCACCGAGACAGAACCAGCGCCAGCGAAATCCGTTGGCAGCCCAAAGTCATACCCTTCCACGTCGGCGAGGATGAAGAAGCAGCAACCCATCGCATTCGCGGAGATAATGCAAAACACGATAACATTCGCAAGCAGCTGGCTCGCGGGACTAAAATCGTGCTCCAGCATGATTTTCCGCATCGCATTCTTGAGTTTCAAGAGTCGGACGAGTGCCAAAAGACGGAAGAACCGCATGTAGTGCATGGTCTCAAAGCTGACCGAGTCCTTCGACACAAAGTTCCAAACCATCGAGATCGGGAGTGTTGCTGCAAGATCGAGTAGAACGTCGCCGTGGTTCAAGTAATTGCGAACGATGTCTGCCTTCTCCACTACCAACCCGTGGTGCAAGCGCTCTTGAGAGTTGCGCTTCGCGTTGAGATTCCTAGCGGATTGTGCTTTCAGGACTTGGAGATGCTGACCCTCTGACGCGTCCAGCTTCTTTTTAGAGCGAACGAATTCTCGCGCTCTCAAATAGACGTCGACATAAAAAAATATCTCCGTTCCGAGACTGACCAAATATGCGATCGTCTGCCTCGCACTTCCAGTGCTGCCGAGAACACCGAAGCGCCAGTCAAAGGCAATCTCAAACGGGACTTGGATCGACAAGGCAACAAGCAGAACAACTTTCCAGCGACGCCACTGTGTGCGAAAGCGTGAGTTTGGAAACCGCCAGGGTACAGACGTGGCGGACTCCAGAAGATGAGATTTCTTGGCGATTCTTCCAAGATATGTGAGTCTTCGACTTTCGGATTCGGTCCGCCGAGTTTCCGGCGACCCAACCATGACTGGCGATGGATTTGGAGGGGTTAACTGGAACTGTTGCACATACTGGGCTTGCATTATCAGGATTTTGAGCTTTGGGAAGTGCTTCTCCATGGCTGACTGGAAACTTTGCTTCGACAAGCAATACACTTCACAAAATGTGCCTGCGACCAGCGCATACTTTGACAGCCTGTCCTGGAATAGTGCGTGCTCTGCATACCACTGCCCATTCTCGATGACTTGGACCATTCGCTTCTGCTCGACATCCAGAACTCGAATCTCGCCTCGCCCGACAATTATCAGCTCTTCTAGCTCATACGCACCGATGACTGTTTGATTTGGAGTAAGGAAGTCGCTCTCTATCTTCGTGAGGACGGTTTTCATGAATGCCTTCGGCTGGTTCGAGAAGTAAGGAATCTACGACAAACATGACAGGAAACACGTTAGGAGAACATTCCGTCTGGAGGGACTGCGAGACTCTTACTCGCCGGATCAGCCTCATCATCACGTAGCTCGAGCATTGGTTGTGGTAGTGACCAGGCAAGTCGGAAAGAATACGATTCTCTTCGATGCCATTCCGTGTTCGCTGTAGGTACTGGTGGTAGGCGCGAATATGAGCTGCAAGCTCGGATGGAACCTGTCGGTTGCGAAGAAACTGTTTTGGTTTTGTTAGTATGTATGCGGGACAAATCCTGGCAGAAGTGGCATCAAACGGATAGTTCCTACCATGAGGGCTTGCTCTAACCGGGTGCTTGCACTCTCATCCATATCAGCATCTCGGCGACTGAAGTAGAAGGAGCATGCCGAGAGAAACGATGTGGCCCAGAGACCGCTCATATACTGGACGATGACACAGTAGTTTGTCTCAATTTGCGTTGCTGGCACCAAGTCACCTTGACCCAAGGTTGTAATAGTCTTCGATGCCCAGTACATCGTTCGAATATACTGGCGCCTAAAGCTCCCTTGATCTAGCCGGTCTTTTAGTACCCAGCACCCCGGTACAGGACTCGTAGAGCATTCTGTGAAAGCGAGACCACATTCAAAATGCGCGATGAGCATATAGCCACATGCGCTGACGTGGCACAAGTACAAACCGAGCCAAAATATATAGAATGGGAGACTCAGCGTGCTGAAAGAAAGCATGCGCACGAACTGAAACTGACGAAAGGTTCGCATCAGCGAAGCGTACAGCAGCGGCAAGCTGTAGCCTGCAGCCACAAGCTTGACTGCGCGCGCGAGGTGGATCCAATTGTAGTTGAGAGTCGCTGCGGTGATGATGTCGAGTGGGAGGAGCAAGAAGATCAGCACCACATATGGCATTCTCTTTCGCTGACCCGACGAGCGATCGACTGACGCGACTTCTGCCGTGGAGACTGCTGGCTCGACTCTGTCGCCTTCCCGCGTAGAGAACAGAGAAATGCTGGGGAGGGGTTTCGTCTTTGCTGTCTGCAACGAGGCAAGCTGCGGCGTCACGACATGTACACGAGGTCGCCCGATCGATTTCGCGGATTTCGCCGATATCTGACTCAGCGAGTGCTTGGAGAAGCTTGCCACGATCGTTTTCCTCTCTGTGTACATATAAGCGAATCGAATGATTTCGCCGGCGATGTCCAGTATGCTGAACGTTGTAAGGTCGCTCGTCCACTCCCCACGCTCAAGCACGTCGCTCAACGGATCAAACAGGAACCCTATCCGTAGGGGCACGCTCATCAACACATAGACCGCATCCACGAGCGCTGCTACGGTCAAGAGTACTCGTAACGCACTTTTGATCCGCTGTATACGTTGCGCTCGCAGCTCCTGCCGTCGTTGCGCGCTCTCATGCTGCGTGCTAATCTGGACCGACGCCATTTCTTGCGCTAACGCCGAGATCACCACCAGCGATGACCGCTTTCGCGCCGCGCGATTGACCTCGACATCCACTTGCGCAAATCCGAACCTTGCGTTTTGAAGGATGCTCTCCAGGTCCTCTACGTTTGGTCCAGGTTTCGGCACGTCGTCCGCAATAAACGGTGCAGCGAAATCATGCAGGTCGGCATGGCTGTCTTCCTTTTCGGCATCGTTGTCTTCGTCTCTGGAGAACGCTGATTCATCATGCTCATCCGTCGGAGCGACTCGCGGACTCGTCAGCAGCTGGGTGGACGGGAGAGGCTCGCTCTCCTCCCGGAAGGAGCACACGTCGTAGCCATCCGCACCCACGGAGTCTTTCTCCGTGCGCGCATCCTGCGATGACATCGTGGTTGGCGTCTTTCGCTGCAGATTGCGAACTCGTCGATCATCATTTCCCCGTTTCTTTGGAATCAGAGAAACAGACACAAGCGACTTCAACAGTCGCATGTTGGTCCTTTCCAGCCAATGAGAGCGTTGACAGCTGGACAACGCGATTCAATTCGCTAGAAAGCTGTCAGAAAGTCGAGCCATGTACAGAGCAGACTCTCTCATCTAATGTCTTCACATAAAAGTAAGTCAACACCGCTGCAAGTCGCTCTCAAAATGTGAGAGAAATCCTTCACCTTCGGCACATTTTCTGTGTTTTCCATTCGGAAATGAGCGCGAATGTACTTGGTTTGGTTCCTTTCCTGACTCTTTCAAACTCCCGACTTGCACGAAATGGTAGCTTTTTCACATATTTGTCGGAAACAAGCGAGCATCAACTGACATCAGTCTCCCCACAAACACACAGCATTTTGCGACGATTCGTTAAAAGACCGCGCTGAGCACAAAAAACCTCGATTTTATCCGATGCAGACACCAGCTATTTCTTTCTCTTAACGCTTTCATCGCGCACCAAAAAGGGCAATCACTGTGTGCATTCCGAAGAAAAGGAGGGGAAACGAACACAGAGAAGCGGAAATGTGGGGACACTCGGCGATGCCATTCGAAGCCCCACACACCACTTTGGTGCAGCTATCATTCACTCTCCGTGACGACTGACTCGTCAATTGCGACTCCGCTCCTTCGCATCCGAGAATGGGAACGAGCTACTTTGTGGTCTGACAGCTTTTGTGAAGCAAGACATCACGTTGCATGTCGACTGTCTTCCCTGCTTCAAGACGGTAGTAGATCATGCGCAGTTGCAAGGAGCGGTCAAGGTGGCGCGATATCGATCGACACAAGGAGCATTTGTGAGTGCGGATGAAACCACCGTGCGTGTTGCAGCTTGCGAGCTCCGACTGTGGCAGTGCAAAAATAGATCGCATCTCTGATTGGATGGAAGTGGAGTCCCACAGGCGTTATGACTCAATATCCCCCAATGAGGTCCGATGCACTCGCTCATCTTCGCTCCGGAAGACCCTTCGCTCTTTCAAGAACGTCCAACGCGAGCACTCGCCTTCGTATGGCAATTGAACGATCTGGGGCTTGCGCTCTCGTCTCCTTTGTGTCTCTGACGAAAGCAGCAGCACTGTCGACGCCTCGATGACTAGGACAAAGCGATGGGCTGCGAGTGAGCACAGCCGAATCGTAAGCGGAGTGTTCGCGAAATCTGTTCGAGGCGGAGACGAAGATCGGGAAGGCGCGATTGTGCGGAATGCCACGTTTGGTCTGGCGCGAGTTCAACTGCGCTCTTTGCAGAACCTCGGTCTCTCGAAGTCATCCTCGGTGCGCAGCGCGCTGCGGAGAAGGAACCGAGTCCACCCATCAGGAGGCGCGAAGAGCGCCAACTCGAGTGTTGGAGGCAAGCACGACGACAAGAGACCGCCTGCGCGTGTCGGAGGTGTTCGCAAAGTGAGGCGCTGGTTCCGGAAAGCGCTCGGCTTTAAGATAACGGCGAGAAACGAGACGCTGTGGCAGGTGGCTGGCTTTGTAGACTCGCTGTTTGTGCTATTCACAGTACCGCTTCGGATCGGATTTTTCTTCGATCCGTGGAACCAAGGATGTCGCCAAACCACATGGACGTCCGCACTGACGTTGTTTTCAGTCTTGGACGTTCTCTTCAGCGCGCTGCGCATCTTGATGGCGCGCAAGCAGCTCAAGCTACTCCTGCGGAACATTTTTTTCCTCTGTTGCTTCGGCGCTCTCGAACGGAATCAGAGAGATTTTAGTGTTCTCCGCGCGCTTCGTGCCTCCTTTCCGGACGATGATGCCACCATGCGATCAGGTCGAAGCGGCTTCTCGGCGCGAGGCGATCGAGTCGCTCCCTACGATGCTGTCCCGATGCAGCGGAAAATGAAATTGCACCAGCAGCATTTAAAGCCGTCGTGGCTGGTAGCACTCGCCCAGATTCTCTACGTGTTCCCGTGGGAGTTCGGCTGCGTGCTCATCAACTACAACTGGATGCATCTCGTCGGAGCCGCGCGGTTTCTCCAAGCTGTGTACAATGTGCCGAAGCAATTTAATGTGGTCTTCTTTACTCATTTCCGGACAACAAAGGTGGTTCAGTGGCTGTCGTTCAGTACCGTCGCGATCGTTGTGTACCTGATCTGTGTGGGATTGTATCTCTGCCACTTGGCTGCAGCCGGGTACATTTTTCTAGCGCATTGGGAATGCGACCTTGAGTTTTCGCATTGCCAAAAGTACCCATTTCCTCAGTCCTGGGTACTGCGCGACAATCTGGAACGCGGGTCCATGGTTCGGAAGTACGTCCGAACGTTATACTGGGCGTGCAAGACAGTGACAACGCTAGGTCAAGGCGATCTCGTTCCGGCGACAAATACGGAAACCCTGTACCGCATCATCGTCCAGTTCCTCAGCGGTCTGTGGGCAACAGCGATCCTCACCGCGTACTCGTTCTATTTCAGCCACAAGGACGCGAATATGACCACCAACATCAGCACCCGAAGACAGCAGGCTGTGCAGGTAAGGGATGCGGACGCGTGTTTCGAGCTGCTCGCATAGTAGGCTAACGTAGCGCTTTTCCTCTGCTTCTGTTTAGTTTTTGTCGTCACGCAAGCTTTCGACAGAGTTGATATCAAATGTGCGGACATACTTTCAGTACATGGAGCGCACGCGGAACGGAGTTGAAGAAGAGCTCATCCTCTCCGACTTGCCTTTGCATTACCGGACGCAGTGCTTGCACTACGTCAAGTTCAAATGCTTTCGGCGGGTACGTGCATCTTAGCTGCACTCGCGAAGTGGACGTGGATGCGGTCACGCTGATTTGTCCCCTTAAAACCTTTGTGTCGAAACAGATAACGATATTTAAGAACCGTCAAGGCGCGTTCTTACGAACGCTGCTCAATCTTCTGGAAAAGGATTTCTTCGCTCCCAATCAAGTCGTGCTTCAAGTGCGCGAACCGGAAGACATGCTGATCGTCGCGGCGGGAGAGATTCGCATCATGGACGGCAAATCGGCTGTCAAAGGAAGACTTACAACAGGAAATGCGTATGCGGAGTACGCGCTCTTTGAAGACCATTTGTCGAACAATCTATTGATCGCAGACACCTATTGCGAGTTGTGGTGCCTGACGCGGAGAGCGTTTAAAGTCGCACTGCGGAAACACTTTTCGAAACTCATGTACGCGTCGATCTTGGCGCAGAAATTCGGAGTAGACAGCAAACGCATCCCGTTCATAGGGAATGCGGAGAACGCTGCGCGAATGAACTCGCTAAAATCCATGGAGGCGAGTGCAAGGATGGTGAAGGTACTGGGCAACGGGAGTGCGGTGATGAACAAGATGGTGCAAAAGATCTCACGGGATGCGTCCAGTGAGGCTGAGAAGATCCCAGAGTGGAGGCAGCCGAACTCGCTGTTCCAGTTCATTTGGCTTCGGATCGAATGCGGCTTGCTACTCGTGCTGATCGCCGAAGTCCCCTACCAAATCGCATTCCAACGAGGATTTGGGCTCTTGAACAGCGAGGAGCAGCCTGTGTATGGCGCGGTGCCGTTCATCATCCAGCAAGCCGATTTCTTCCTCTCCATCTGGATCGAGCTGTTTTTCTACGTTGACCTCTACTTCCGAGCGAGATGTTTTGTCCGACCTGCGTTGAACCGCCGCGAGCAGAAGGAAGAAGAGGAGCACAACAACATGAGCGCTGTCGCGATGATCTCGGACAAGTCTCAGATTTTCCGTCACTATCGCGCGAATGACAACTATTGGATGGATGTGCTGACGCATCTACCGATAGCGCTGATGTGGGATGTGGCGCCGAAGGAATGGTTTTCCCCACGCACAACGCAGTATATTCGCTTCGTCCGCGTGCTTCGGTTGCTTCGTGCCCGCAAACTCAAGACGATGTTGAAGACGCTGATGCTCGAGCACGGGGTGGCGACCTATATTCGCTTGCTGGTCTACATCGTGGTGTTTGTGGTATCCGCTGCTCACTGTGCTGGCTGTCTGTTTTTCCTCGTCGCTGATGTCGACGTGTTCCATGGCGGACTACCTGCAGAGGGCGTCCTACCGGGAATCATCTCGACTCCGAGATGCCTCGAAGATGCAAGTCTTTTCGGCAACTGCACCTGGTACATGTACGACCGAAGCACATTTAATGTCGATGCGCCATACCTGCGCTCCCTGCACTGGAGCTTAGTGCTGTTGTCGACTGTTGGGTATGGCGATATTCTGTCCTTCACCACCAAAGAGTGTGTCGCGGGATGCATATGGATCTTCTTTGGAGCCAACATTTGCTACTTCACGGGGTCGGCGCTGTCCAGTGTGCTTGCGCAAGTCAGCATCTTAGCCACAATCCGCCACGAGCGTGTTGAAGAAATCAATCTTGTTCTCATGCGCATGACAACCGTTTCGGAGCAGACGAAGAACACGCTACGTAGCTACTATGAGACCAAGTGGAAGCTCAACGGGAGCGCTGTGCACGACGAAGAAGTGGTGTCGCATCTCCCGCGATCTCTTCGACGCCAAGTTGCGTGCTCGCTATTCGTCGAGGATATCAGGAGATGCTGGATCTTCGCAGATTCCACAGAGAGCCTGTTGCTTGTGCAGCAGCTTGCCCAAGCAGCGCGATGTGAGATCTTCTTGAGCAATTCGTTCGCTATCCGGGAAGGCCATCTCGCGACCGAGTTTTTCATTATTCAAAGTGGCGATGCGGAAAGGCTACTCCCTCCGTTGAAGTCGACTTCGGTTGGTCTTTCAAATGTGCGACCTCCTCGAGGATCCAGCACCAAAGCTGATCTATACAACCGCCAAGGTCTCACAATGGTCGCGTCCCCCGCTGCCGCCAACGTCGACGGCTCGCTTTCCAAACTGGCGACGCCGTTGAACTTGGCCAAGCAAAGTAGTCGTGGATTATTCCCGACATCGAGCGGAGTGCCCAAACTGATCAATGTGAAGTCGAAAGCGTCGATGCGCTCCCAAAGCCGCACGCTGTCCAGATCGCAGACATTAGGGACGCTTATGGAATTTATCAGCTCTTCTACACCCAGGTTCGAAGATGAAAACCAGCATGTGCCGAGGCGAGGGTCTGCGGAAAGGAGGCAATTGGTCTGGCGCCTTGGAGGAAAGCGAGCTTCAACAAATGGCGATGGCTTCATCTCCGTCTCTGTGCTGAAAAAAGACGACTTTTTTGGCGAAGAAAGCTTAGCGTCAAAGTCTGACGACGAAATGTACCAGGTCAGCGTCCGCGTGCTGTCCACGATCCAAGTCATCGTCATTCGTCGTCAAGACTTCCATAGTCTCTCTGCAAGGTTTTCTCAGCAATTCGAACGCATTTTAAACCGACGAAGGCGGCACACGAAGGAGGATGAAAAGCTCCTGAACACGCTGCGTGCGAACTTCTACGTGAAAGAGAAACTGGCGAAATGGCTCGGACCGACTAGTTCGCTCAACCTCGAGAGCAAGGGGGCGAGCACAGAGAGGAAAGGAAGACGCACGCTCGACCCGGAGACACCGTTTGCGCGGTGGTGGCACCGCATCACTGGAGGCATCTTGGTCTACAACTTTTACATGATTGTCTTCCGCATCGCGTTTCTCCCGTATCCTTCGGAGAGAGTGATGACGTGGCTGACATTCGTCGACTATGCCATCGACATTTTGCTCTATTTGGACATCTATTTGAAGCACCAGCACCTGGGGTATAGCGAGTATGGACAAAAAGTGCTGGATCCGATCGCGATTCGCAAGCGCTACCGCAGAGGCTGGTTCGCTCAAGACTGCTGGAGTATGGTCCCAACCTACTACCGCGGTGACTATTTCTATATGACAGCAGCTCGAGTCCCGCGTCTACTAAGAAGCCGGCAGCTGGCGACACTACTCGACGAGGTGCACACGGAGATTCAGCAGCACTTCTTAAAAGGCAACGCGGTGCTCTCGAACGTCTTCGATCTGGTCAAGTTCATCTTGATCTTTGTATCGACTGCCCACTACATTGGGAGTCTGTACTATTTGCTGGGGCGACTGCAGTTGGATATCGGCATCGTCGACAAAAGCTGGATCAACTGCGACTTCATCCTGGACCAGTACCCGAATGATCCCCTAGTCCACTACATGCGTGCGATGTATTGGTGTCTCTCAACGGTAAGCCCGCTCGTTGTTGTTGTTGGTAGGGTGTGTGTGTGTGTGTGTGTCTTACCTGTGTGTGTACCATGCGTCTAGTTTACGGTAGACTGCTTTGGCGATGTTCTCGCTCGAAACTTCCTCGAATCGTGCTTTGCAGGGTTCACGTGTGTACTGGGATGGATCTTTGTCGGTCAAGTCATCGGACGCATCAATTCGCTCATGATCACGCTGGACCAAGACGCGAAACAGCGCCATGAACGAGTGGAGGACTTTGAGCAGTACGCCAAGCAGCGCAACCTGCCGTTGTCTCTGCGACTGCGTGCGATGCAGAGTTTGGCCTACAAGTCAGAGTGCCTCTTAGACTTGAAAGCGGTCGACGTGTTCAGCGACCTTCCCGGAGCGCTGCGAGTCCAGCTGTTCTACGAAATGTACGGCTCGTTCATCAAGGATGCTCCCTTGTTTCACAAAATGACGACGGCTCAGCTCGAGGCGATTGCCAGTGTCCTTTACGTCGAGATTTACTTGCACGGCGATCTCATCTTTGAAGGTGGACGCACCGGCGCGAAATTGTTCATCATGAAAACTGGCCGCGCAGAGGTTTTCGCCCCAGATTCTGGCATCGTGTACGCTGCGATGGAAGCCGGCGCCGTATTTGGCGAATTCAGCTTCTTTATCCCATGTGCGACGCGACTCGCGTCGTCGCGCGCAGTGCGCAGTTGCCAAGTTCTACAGCTCGACAAACACAAATGGAACCGGATCTGGCCGCGCGCTATTCGCCTCCAGATCGAAGCACACTTGGTGCCGTATGTGAAAGCCAAGTATGTGCAAACCTCCAAGATCTATATGAACATTGCGAAGAATTTTTCCACCAAGAACGAGAAAGCGATGCCATCGGCTCCAGCGCCGCGCACTCCGCCGCCACCAGCACGGCACCCCGTAAAAGTCCATCCCGCGCCACCAGGAAACAGCGACACTAGCGCCAATGCGACAGCGATCGGTCCGCTTACGAAGTTTCACGAGCAAAAGCCAACCCAACGACGGTCGTTCAGTGTTGAGCCTGCTGCGGCGCTCAAGTTCCCCTCTTCGCCAGAAGCGCGAGTGCGACGCAGGACAATGCTCGAACAGAGCAACTTGAAGAGTATGCACGAGCTAACCGGGATCCCCGCTTTGTCAACCGAGGTGGCATCGTCGCCGACAATACCACCAGAACTACCACCATCATCTAACGCACCATTTTCGGCAACTGCGGTGGAGTCTTTTACTGCCGTTCAACCCTCACATGGAGGTAGCGTCCCTGCAACACCCGGCAGTGGATCCGTGCTGACAAAACGAATATCTCAGTCTTCGTTGGCTCGGCGATCCTTATTTCCTCCTGTGAAACGCCCCTCATCGATGTCAGTTCTTGCAAAGACTTTGGGGTTCAAAGAAGCGGTTGCGGAAGGAAACAGTGAAGGAGAAGACGCTGGACGGAAAGAGGTCGAAACCAAGGGTCTGTCAAGAGAGGAGTCCAAAGTGTCTATGCTTCAGACAAGGTCAGTGCTCCTCCTTGACGCACCTCCGCTGGTGGAAACCGAGAAGCTGCAGCTCGAGGGTCTTTCCCCCGCAAGTGAGAGTCGCTGGAAGCGTCACAGCAAGCGGTTGATGGCGCTGTTGAACTTTCACAAAGGCTTTTTGAAGGTGCAGGACGCAGTGAGTGACGACGCTGCACAGCGAGCAAGACGTCGCGCCTCTCTTGCGGTTGTACCGACCTACTGCGACGGCAACGTATCCGAAGATGTGCTGCATGCCAGAGAAGGTCTCACTGCTTCGTTTCGTGTGCGACGCCACTCGCTTCAGGGCGATAGGAAAGAGCTCGAGGCAAAGCTATTGACGCTAGGTGAATTCGAGAAAAAGTTGACCACTGCGGTAGAAGTCCCACCCGCGGTTGAGATCACACCCACTAACGTAAACAGCCACCGGAGACGAAACAGCACGTTCGCCAGCTCAAGCTCACGAAGAATGTCGGCGTTGGGGAGCCGCACGGAGACCCCGTCGCCAGCTGCCGACAACTTGTGGGCAGTGCGAGGACCGTATTCGTGGTGGAAAGGTCTCTTTAGTCAGCACAAGAAGACGAAGCACCAAGCTAGCGTTTCCCCTCAGCCGGCAGCACCCGTGGCTGCAGAGCAAGATCAAGCCCAAGTCAACTCGAGCAAGTACCAAATCTGGGCCGAACTCCCACCACCGTCGCCGTTTTTCCTCCACAACTCGATGTTCCGTCACTGCTGGCACATTCTCATGCTGAGCATCACGCTGTACTACATCTTCATCATCCCGTTCCGCATCGGGTTTCTGCACGAGTACTTGAGCGATCCGACGCATGTACTCACCGTGGAGATGTGGTTTGTCGTGGAGTACCTTTTCACGGACGCGTTTTGCGTGGTCGATTTCATCTTGCACCGGAGCTACTTTGTGTATTTGGACGCGGGCGAAGTTGTGTCGGACCGACAGGCGATTGCAGCGCATTACTGGTACCGCGGATCCTTCGTTGTCGACCTTCTCTCGATCGCACCGCTCGAGATCCTCGCCATCGTCGGGGTGTATGCGACCACTCCGCTGGAATCGCTGTATGGTCAACCGCCCCAAACGCTCTGGCATACGCTTTCTCTGTGCCGCATCAACCGGTTTCTCCGCGGCGTGCATTTCCACTCGCTGTTGGACAAAGTGGAGCGGTTCCTCCTCTACGACCTCAAAATCGCCATCATCCGTCCGAGTCTCTTCTACTTGCTGCAACTCGCGCTGGATTTTGCGATGGGCACCCACTGGGTCGCGTGCTTGTTCTACGGGATCTCCTATTTGTCGTACGCCGAAAACCGGCCATCGTGGTTGACTGCGCCGGGGATGCTGCTGTTTGAAGGGTGCAAGGATTTCGCCGCGGTCGCTCACGTGCCCGTCGCAGTGGCGTACTTGCGGTCGCTCCACTTCAGCATTGGCGCGATCACGACTGTGTGCTACGGGGACATTCTACCCATGAACGCGATCGAGAATGTTGTCACGCTCGCGGTGGTTTTTATTTCGGTCGCGTTCTTTAGCATGCTCTCGGGCGGGTTTTTCAAGTTTTTCGAGCGCGAGTTGGGGAAGCGCGCCGAGTACGAAGAAAAAGTGGCGCAGGTGGGACACTTCATGGTGTTCCACCAGTTCCCGGCGCGCACGTGGAAGCAAATGCAGGTGTATTTCGCGCTGTCGTGGCAGGAGAGCAAGGGGATGCAGGAAGATCAGATGCTGCGCGGACTCACGGCCACAATGCGGCAAGAGATCGCGCTGCACGTGCACGCG
>JAASGH010000327.1:0-17566 GCA_023334155.1 Globisporangium heterothallicum
CCCCACTTTCACACCGTTGATCGCCTTGTTGAAAGCAGCGTGCTGGTACTTGTTGAGGCTCGCGGGGAGATCGTGGAGCTCCAGTGTTTCGTAGATATAATCCACTGCGCTCATGTCCTTCACAAATGCCGTCGCAGCGAGATCCAAGTTCAGCACAAGCTTGCTCTGGGTGGTGCGAAGGCTCTGGAAGTATCCGAACCACACATCCGCGCCTTCGCCGATATCCTTCTTCCCAGCACTGCCGAACAGATTGCGACCACTACTGTCGCGGCCGCCTCCTCGTCCACGAGTGCTCGTACTCGCTCGTCTTCTTCTGGTTGGTAAACGTGCACTTCGTGCTTCGTCATTGCCTTTCGCGCGCACTCGCAGATCTTGCAGGTTGGAGCAGGCAAATCCCTCAAATCGGACAACTGCGTCGCATCAACTCTTCATCGCGTTCACACAAAAGTCTCGAAATGATTAATCGAGTTTGGATGCGAGAAAATGGAGAGACCAACACTTCTGTCGACCTTCATTGTGGTTGTTGCAAGCAAAGGGGGAGGTTCAATGAGTGCATAAACTGCAGAGTGAAAGTCTGGCAATCTCGATAACCTGTCAAAATAGAAGAGTGCCTCATTTGTGATCGAACGCATCGTAATAGTGGTCCCTTTCTATTTGTTCAGGAACCCACTCCCTAATTTTTCATGTCGATGTGTGCTTTTCCCAGATTTGATATCCGACTACCTGGTAGTTCTCCCTCTTTCGTGAGAAAATAAAACTCATCCACAAAAAACCTCCAAGGTTTTTCCCATAAAAGAGAAAAAAGCGCGGGAGTCTGCTGGATATGTGTGTGTGTGGGTTGTCCAGTCGCACATGACAACAACAAAGCGAGCGGATCCAGGGCTAGGGGTAGTGGATATGGTGGAGGTGGGGAAGTGGTGGAGCGGACCGAACCGAAAGCGATAGGGGGCTTCTTCTTTCTTCTTAGCGAAGGTTTTGTGTGTGTGTGTTTGGGGACTTGGAGTGCGGAGTCGGCGCGGGGGTTCGCAAGGCGAAAGCAGCAGGAAAGGAAGGACGAGAGAGAAGGGAAAAGGAAGGCAGGTGTGCTGAGTACGTTAGTGACGGAAGGACATCCGCAGTCCAAGAGGGCGGAAGCAGCAGCAGTAGCAGCAGCAGCGAAGAAGAAGGAAGCAGACGCGAAGAACGCGAAGCGAGCACACAGAGAGAGAGAGAGAGTGCTTTTTTGTGTCGAGTTTGTAAAGTGGCTTGTCTCTTTTTACTGGTATTTTGGTGAGAGCGATCGATCGATCGATCGCAAGGCAGCAGCAGCAGTCAAGAAAGCGCCACTCCAAGACTATGAATCTCGATTTGATGATGGTCCTCAGTATGCGCCAGAAGGAGATGTCGTACCAGCAAAGCGCGCGACTGACCCCCATGCCTCCTTCGTTCTTCGCACCGACGACCAGCAACCAGCACCAGCAACCCCACTATGGACTCGGTGGTGGTGGGAGCGTCGGTGTGGACTTTGGTATGCCGACCTCTGCTACGGCGGTGCCGCAGTCTCCCGTGACGCCGGGGTTCACGTCCCACTTCACCACGAAAACTGGCGTCCCGCGTGGCTCGGTGTCACCGCTTTCCGTCGGCCAGCTGCCGTACTCGAACAACTACGACCAGTTTGGGTACACGTGGCATTGGATCGCGGGTGTGTGCGCGCATTTCGCTCTCCAACGCCAAACGGCGCACTTTGCGATCCAGTACGCGCACATCATTCTTCGCAAGCGAGCGATGATGCGCGAACATGACGCGTTTTCGATTCGCAACTACGACGATGTGTTTGCGGTGCAGCGCGAACTCCAGCTCATGGGGTTGACGTGCGTGTTCATGGCGGCGAAGATCGAAGAAGTGCATCCTCCAAAGGCGACGGACTTGGCGACGTACATCTCAGAACAAGGTGCCGTCAATTGTTCTGGAGACGATCTCGTCCGCTATGAAGGAGAATACCTCGTCGTACGTTCATCAATCCTTCTGTTTGCTATCGAGTATGCTCGGATCTTGATGCATTGTTTCCCCGTATGTGTGTGTTGTTTGATTATAGGAGCTCAACTGGAACCTGCATCCAACGACCTCACTTTCCTGGCTCCTGTTTTTGCTGGCAGGTGACTCGTCCGATCCACCTTTGGATACGATGGGGTACGATACCCTGATGAAAGATACTGTGTTGATTCTGTCATCTATGGTCGCGTTAACCACGTCTATGGTGTTGTGGTTGCTTTTGTGCAGTGATTTTGTCAGTCCGAAGCACAACTTGTCGGGAACCAAGGACCTTTTCGTGCACGCTGTCCGTCTTATCGACGTTGCGCTTTTGGATTACCAGTCGATCGACTTTCTTCCTAGCGTGCTCGCGGGATCGGCGCTGCTCTTGGTGGATCCGTCGTTGGATTTCCTGTTCGTCGCGCAATTTCTGCAGCTCGACCCCACTGTGCTGTGGGAATGCAAGAGTTGGCTCTACGGACTGGTGTACGGCGTTTCGGATTGGGAGTGCGCTGGCAGTCAAGACCGGGACCGCTGGGGAAAAGTGCCTGGCGAAGAGCTGCTGTTCATCCAAGCGCACATCGCCGTCCCAAACCATCTCGCTTACGGTCTTCTTCGTCCAGAGAGCACGCCGTACTTTTCGAGCTTGGACAACAACCAGCATCTGCTCAACTGTGGATGCGACAACAACACTTTTGGCGCGTACCCGTCTACGATGTGCGCGTCGCCGTCGTCGAGCGACAACTACGGCTGTATGTGCAAGGATGGCTACCACACTTGTGGTGGCTACGGTCCCCATGTCTACCACTTCAAATACGGCTGGCAGGGTGTTGATGGAGGGCTCTCGTACGACGCGGGTGCTCCTCAAGAACAAATGCGCTTTGCGTAAACAATGTGTGAAGAAAGGAGTGGGAGGAGCGCATGGGTGGTGCTCGAAGAAGCGGCAGTAACGTATGAGTCTCTTTTCCCATCCCTCCCACCAACTCGCTCCTCCTCCTCTTCCTCCTCTGAAGAAAAAGAAACCCACGAGAAGTATGTTGGCAATTTGGAAAACGTTATAAAAGAGAAACAAAATGATCTGCTGACGACTACAAAACAAACAAAACAGACACAACGAGCGACTATTTCGGAAGAACAAAAGCAAGAACAAAAATGAATTGCCATGATGATTTGAAACGAGCGGAAAAGCAAAGCGGAAACAGCAGAAAACGAAAGACTCCAGATAAACAGCGAAATAAGCAGAAAAAAGCAATCAACACAGAGACTCCAGGACGGTCTCAGCAGCAGCAGCAGCAGTGGTGATGGTGGTGGTGGCAATGGTCTCAAGTCTCTGTGTTGGGTTCGCCCGTATTATTTATTTGTAGGTCTTTACGTTCCTCCATTTTTTTTTTTGAACCGGAGGAAATGAAAAACAACATTTGCTGTGCGTCGCACTTCCATTCGATCTTCTTCCTTCGCAGTTTTGAGTTTTTGCGCTTTCCAAGTGTATTCTCGCACAAAACTCGTTTGACTGAAGGGAGAAAATGCTCATATTTTTAAGTTAATGACTCCCAATTGGTGCTGCCACTGCCTGGAAAGCCGACGGAAGCTGCAACTTCAGTCGCTTCTTGCTCCAGAAGCCCTGGCTCGTCTCCTTCGCGGGCATCAGCACCCCTGTCCACGCCGACGCGTCAAACTTCATCTTCATGCTCAGCGCGCGTTCGGCATCGGCTTCCTTTGTCTTTCGGTCGCGCTCTTCTCGCAGCTTCATGGCTTGGGCGATCTCGAGTTTCTGCAGCTTGCGGCGACTACGAACCTCGGCTTCGCGAAGCGCATCGTCGGTGGCAGCGACGGCCGTGCGTCTTCGCTTCTCGGACCGCGCGATTTCTTCTTCGCGGCGCGCGCGTTTCCGCCGTTTCTCTTCGGCTTTGCGCTCCGATTTGTTCATGCGATCGACATTTTGGCGGTTCACGATCGAAAGCTTCACGCGGGTCGACGACACGTCGGGAGATCCATCTCGAGACGCCGCAGATCCACTCGCCGAAGTCGCCGTCATCACAGCTGCCGCAGCGAGAACAGCGTCCGAAGAAGAAGGCGCCGATGACGAGGATACCGCTCCACTAGCGGGTTGCGCATGCGCAGTGCGGTCCTTATCCGATTTGAGGTGAAGTCGCACGGACGACGCGGGATCGCTCGTCGCACCTGACGACGACTTCTTGGACTCGCCCTCCGCGCGCTTGCGCTCTTTTTCCAAACGCTTCTCGCTCGGCTTTTTCTTCTCACCCAACCGTTCGCGTTCTTTTCGCAGCTTCTCCTTGCGTCGCAGTCTCTCCGTGACTTCGAGCGTCACATCACCCCACAGATCTTCCACCACACCAAGCATGTGGATCGCGGCCGCGTACACACTCCAGCCCTCGCGGTCTTTGTCTGCCTTGTTGTAAAGGATCGCATTTTCAAACGTCAAACGGACGTCGCGGATGAACTCGCCATGCAGCTTGTACTCGAACGCAGCCACTTTTTCACTAATCGTGGCGAGATCCATTGGCGCTTTGATGATGTCGAAATACTCGGTTGCTAGCGTTGGGAATAGCACTTGCACCGGCTTACGGAACGGCCAGCAATTTTTGTCGTACTTTTGACTGTTCAGGACGCGAAGCAGCTTGAGACACTCTTTCGGTTTGATATCCATGGGCACCGTCTTGACCAATTCCGCGCGCTCCTGGCGAAGCGCTTTTTTTTGTTTCGCGTTGTCCCCATCAGATTCCCATAGATTGAGCTCAGCGCAAAGTGAATCAAAGTACCACAGCAAGTGAGTTGACATTTCGCGAACATGGAGCGATGCTGGGTCATTCGCACAGTTGAATTTTACTGCGTTCTGGAAAATGAGGCGACCTTTGCGGAGGAATTCTTTCACCGTGAGTGCGTGAGCGTGAAGCTGTTCTCGAAGCGTTCGAAGATCCATCGGCTCAGCGATCAGCCTCGAGTACTCCGTCGAGAGCTGCGGGAAGATCGCCAATAATGGTTGATCAAAGTGCAACTTCGCAACCTGCTCAATCTTCGTCAACCGGTTCAGGACTCTTTCGCACGACGACTCCCACGAATTGAGATCACTTTTCTTGCTCTTTTTGCTTTTCCTGCTTGAAGAGCTAGATGCCGATGCCTTCTGCAGTTCAGCCGCAGACAGTTTCGAGCCCACCGAACTCTTTGCGGGAGCAGGCAAAGGAACAGGTTTCGCTACAGTCGTAGTCGTCCCCGCAACTTTCGGCGCTACTGGAGCAGAAGCATCAGCAGATTTCTTTGCTGTTGTCAGCGTGGCTCCTCCTTCACCGACCTTCGTGGCGGCATCAGCAGATCGATCGGAGCTCTTCTCTTTTTTGTCCTTCTTCTCCTTCTTCTTGTCCCTTTTCTTCTTCTTTTCTTTCTTTTCCTTCTTTCTGTCCCTCTTCTCTTTCCGTTCCCTCTTCTTTCGCTTCAACTCGTCCGCTTCAAGTGAAGAAAGGCTTTTTGGAATCGACTCGTTGCTGGCAGCGATTGCAACGTCGGGTTTCACCTGGTTCGAGGATACAGCTGAAGACGCACTTTTGAGCGGAGGAAGGGCGACATCCTTCACTTTTACGTCCTTTAGAACAGTGGGTGTTGGCACAGAAGTCTCTTGTTTAATACCGCGTCCGGTGCTGCTTGCACTTGTAGATGCACCTTGTTGCTTCTTTTCGGGATCACGGACAGACACCGATGTACTCAGTGCGGACTCGGAGGCAGACTTCTTTGTTGGCGATCGAGATGGTGCTTTTCCCTTCTTCAACTCGGAAATGGACACCGCATCTTGTGTTGGCACCGATCGAAGTTTTGTTTCTGCTGAAGCGTCCACTTTCAGTGGTGCAGGTGGAGGCAGTGCTTGCGATGGTTCAGCTACTGTCGACTTCACTTCGGCTGCCTTCGCCACTACTGCATTTCCGTCGAGATGATTCAGCTTCTCATTGTACAGTTCTACAAAATAGTCCCTCAGACCGCTCGCCATGGCACGGATATCAGCACCTTCAACAGGGTCGCTGTTGTATTTGTGGCAGTTGGAGAAAATTAAATGCACATCTGCGCTGAACTCGCTGGCACTCACATACCGGTCGCCCTTTAGTTTGCGCTCGATTTTCGCGAAATCCATCGGCTCAGGAATTATCTTCAGGTAATCAGGATACTTCGTCGTGTCGACAGCATGCAGGAAAGGTCCAGCAGTCAAAATGTCCACACCTCTGTATCCTTTCATTTTATGCGCACGAAGCTGCTTCACAATCCCCAAACAAACCTCTTTTTCAGCAAAGCTTCCACTATCGCGAGCAGACGGCTTGGACGACTTCTTCTTGCTGCGCTCTTCGACACGTGGTGCTTGGGAAGAAAGTGGAGCGGCTGGCGTAGAACTTGACGACCGATGACTCTTCGATGACGACGTTCCTGAAGAAGACGATGATTTGTGTTTCTCTTTGGAAAATAATTCGTCGCTCAATGCCGAACCAAACACTTGTCCAACCTGGTTCTTGAGCAAAGTAGTCAGCGTTTTCGCAGATTCGCAGTATGTTTGTCCCTGCGGATCAGGTTTCCAATACCGAACACAGTTATCAAAGATCAACTTCACCTCCGCCACAAACTCGGACACCTGCTTGTATTCCCCTAGGTGCAGTCTGGCAGAAACAGTACCGATGTCCATCGGCATCTTGATTTTCTTGTAGTATCCGTATGGGATTTGATCTGGAGAATCGAAATACGTCTGGATCGGATATTTAAACCATTGTGCCGTTTCCTGTCCATCTGTGCGAGTCGCCAAAATCTCATGTAAGATTTGGTGGCATTTCCATCGCTCGGGAATGCCCGGCCACGTCCCGCCAATCTTCTCGAATTGAGTTTCGAACAGCTTCATCAACGTCACCGCATGGCTTCGCATGACTTTGCTCAAAATCACATCACTGTTATAAATCAAACAGTTCGAAAACACCAAACGCACATCGTGTGCGAACGCATTCAAGTCCGCATACCCACCACTGCGCAACTTCTTTTGGACACCGTAGAGATGCATGCGGTTCGGAACTTTCACACGATAGTCCGGGAAATGACTCAGCTCAACAGGCTGGAGAAATGGCGCAGCTGGACTGATGCTTCCTTCCTTGTACTTGATCAGTTTCATGAGGATGCCCAAACAAGATTGAATTTCCGTATCCGACATTTTCCCACTGCTCGTCGAGCTGCTTGAAGCTGAGACTGGAACGCTTGCTGTTGATTCCGTTTTCCTTGAGCTGCTGCTAGTCGGGTGCGTTGAAGAACCTTGATGCTCTTTCGAGCTAGATGCCGAGCTGCTTGACGATGGAGCTTTCACAGTCGCCGACTCAATGCTGCCGCTCCCGATTTTAGCTGAAGCGCTGCTACTCGAACCACTGCCGCTTTTCTTCGACGACGATATTGAACTGCTCTCGCTTTCCCCCACCGCAGATTTGCTGCTCCCAACTGCTGCGTCCCCGCCACTCCCATGTCTGTCTTTCATTTTCTCCTTGTCTCTCTCCTTGTCCTTGCTGCTGCTTTTATGGGATTTCTTTTTCGACTCGCCACTGGAGGACGAATGCTTCTTTTCTTTATCTTTGCTCTTCTTCTTCGACTTTTTGGATTTCTTGTCTTTCTTGCTGGATTTATCTTTCTTGTGCTTGCTGCTACTGGCTTCTTCTCCTCCGGTTGCTCCCGATTCGGAGTGGCGATGCCGTGACGATGAGGACGACGAACTCGCTGCCGGTTCTGCTTTCGTGCCTCCCACGCTCGCATCGGTCTTGCGGTCTGCATTTGTGTGTTCTTGGTCTTCGCTATTCGTGCCACTACTGCCACCGCCACTCAAAGTCAACGCGGTTGTCGATGTCGCATCGTGCTCCTGATCGTCGTTTGCATGCTTCTCATCTTCCTCTTTAAAGCACGTGTCGATCGCCTTCGCGTACGCGGTTTCAAACACACGCAGCAAGTGCTGTGCGGCGTCGAACACAGAGCCTTTCACGTGCTGATCGTCTTTGTTGTACACCATCGCGTTGTTGAACACCAAGCGCACATCGCGCGCGAATTTCTCGTGGGATTTGAACCGGCACCGCGAGGGTTTCGAGCCGAGATGTTTCTTGACGGTGCCGAGATCCATGGGCTTCTTGATGATCTTCTCGTAGCCCGGAATGTTGGTCACGGGCGTCATGAACACCCAGGACCAGCTTTCCTGCACGCGCTTGTTGATCAGCAGGTCCAGCAGCCGCACGCACTCGGCATGCGCGCGCTCCGAGATCATCGCGACTCTCGTCCGCGCTTCTTCCGAACGCGAGGTGAATTTCCATAATGAGGTGCACACCCTCACACTTCACCTCACTTTCGCTCACTCGGGTGGACCGCGGTTCCAATCGCGAACCGGTTCTTGCATCTTCAAGATATATATGCCTGCGATATCTCACTTGCACTGTGAGGTATAAATATTGTACTCGATAGAGTAAATGTATAGGAAAACGATTCAACATTGTATCGTGGGTGTCTACGCATTCGATACTGATACTCATTACCGCAGTAGATCGTGGATGTTTGCAATGAAGACCTAATCACCCTCGCACTGTTACCCTCCCGAATACTGACCCGTACAACCAAAACTTGGTGAATTGCACAAGAAGACAGCGACCATATAAAGAAGATCACACCCACTCGACAACGCAAGAGCGAAAGACGATGGCGTCTGCTGGAGGCGAGCGCATGTCCACGAGCGACTTCAAGAAGAAGCGCGAGATCGAAGAGGCGCGGAAGAACGGCACGCTTCCCCCCGAGCAGGACGCCGACGGCAACCTGATCAACCCGCACAACCCCGAGTATATCAGCAAGCGACCATGGTACTTGGGCGATTCCGGACCTTCGTTGAAACATCAGTCGATCCAGAACCAGTCGCACTTGCTGTCGATCCATGAAGCCGACGACCTGTACCTGCGCGGGAAGAAAGCGAATTTCACGCAGCAAAGCAGTGGTGGTGGTGCGGCGGCAGCGACGAGAGCGAAACCGACGAAATGGCGCAAAGGTTCCTGTAAAAACTGTGGCGCGATGAGCCACAAGACCCAGGAGTGCGTCGAACGACCGCGTAAAGTTGGCGCGTGGAAATCCAACAAAGATATCAAAGGGGACGAAGTGCTCGTCGATGTGCGCTCCCAGCAATTCGGCAAACTCGCGTTTGACGCGAAACGAGACCAGTGGCTCGGGTACGACCCGAAAGAGCACTCGAAGACCATCGATCGGTACGATAAGATCGACGAAGCGAGAAAGAAATTGCGCATGGACGAAGTGAATAAAAAGCTGCAGAAATCGTCAGCAGGTGTGGATGAAGAAGACAGTAATAGCAGCAGCAGCAAGAAGAAGAGGAATAAAAGCAAGTCGAGAGATGACGACAAGGCAGCGGATTCCAATTCCGACTCGGACTCGGATTATGACTCCGATATGGAGTCCGAAGACGAAGAGTTCCGTGACCGCGACGAGGGTCCTATGTTCACAGAGCGAGTGGCTCGTCAAGGAGGTGTTGGTGGTGCGCAAATGAAGACCACGGTGCGAAACCTCCGTATCCGAGAAGATACCGCGAAATACTTGCGCAACTTGAACCCGAACTCGGCGTACTACGACCCAAAGACCCGGTCGATGCGTGACAATCCAAACCCCGAGCTCAATCCAGAGGATACCACGTTCTCGGGAGACAACATCGTGCGCTTCACTGGCGATGCTCAGAAACTGGCGTCGGCGCAATTGTTCGCGTGGGAGGCGTATGCAAAAGGAACCGACATCCACCCGCTGGCGAATCCTTCGCAGGCCGAGTTCCTCAAAAAGCAGTTTGAAGAAAAGAAAGCAGCGTTGGAGAAGGAGAAATCGAGAAAGATTCTAGATAAATACGGTGGCCAGCAGCACTTGGAAGCGCCGCCAAAAGAGCTGCTGCTGGCACAGACCGAGCACTACGTGGAGTATTCGCGTGATGGTCGCGTGGTCAAGGGATTGGAGCGTGCTCCAGTCAAGTCCAAGTACGTCGAAGACGTGTTTGAAAACAACCACACGACGATTTGGGGATCCTGGTTCGACCGAAGCGAGATGGCGTGGGGGTATTCCTGTTGCCACTCGAAAGTGCGCAAGTCGTACTGTACGGGTGAAGACGGCAAGAAAGCCATCGAGGCGTCCTTGAACGTCAGCGCGCAGCGCCAGATGCTGAAGCCGCAGAAACGCGAAGAGAATGCTGTACAGGACGACGGCGGCGTGTTGCGCAAGCGCAGTGATATGTATGGCGAAAACATTGCGCCGGAATTGGACGACAAGAAACTCAAGAAGGCGCTGAAAAAAGCGGCGAAGGAGAATGCAAAGGCGGAAACCGACGACAAGAAGCGCAAATACAACTCGATGAGCAACTACGAAGTCAACGCCGAAGAGATGGAGGCGTACAAACTGCTCAAATCGCGCGGCGATGACCCCATGGCCAAGTTGCTCGGCAAAGAAGACGCTTTACTCGACGACGAATAACCGATACAATGCAAGCACTCGACAACCGCTTGCAAGTCGCTTGCGTGGATCCTTCGTTTTGAAACCTTGGTGCCGAAAGTTGCTCTTTTCGTTTTAATAGTCTGTTTTATGAAGGAAGCTAGCATCGCATGATGAGGTGGCAAGCGACGTCCTTATGGTGTGGGTAGTCGGTATTTTGTCGAAACAACACGCGATGAGCTGGTCCATGGGAAGAGCTCATTGAGGATTCGGAGCGTGTCTTCCGGCGACGTCACCGAGTGGCCGATCGTTCGGTCGTGGGTGCAGATCTCGTACTCGTTTCCGCCCTGTTGGTAGAACAAGAAAGAGCAACCAAAGCAAGAGGCAGCGAAAAGTCAATGAATCGAAAAACCATTGCCAATTCGCACTGCGTAAAACGTCGTATACTTTTGTCTGTTCTATTTTGGCTTTTCGCGACACACGTGATACGCATCCCGAGTTTTTTCTTTCTGCTCCACAATTAACGAGCCAAGTCAGTCGCCAAGGTGCTCAAGCAAGATGGCTCCAATACATGAAGACAGGTCGCCAAACTCTCTGGATGCTACAGAATCAGATGACACCCAGCAGCAGCAACCTGGACACGCATTGGTGCCTGGGCTTCCTCTTGCAACGACTGCGACAACAACAGTGGAGCCGGAAGAAGCTGCTGCATCAGCGCGTGCCATTGAAGGCTCGGCATTCTCCGCATGGAAAGAATCCCTGTCCTCCGAGCTGGAGAGTGGACTTAACACGCTGAAAGCACGAGTCCACGCGCTGCAAAGCGAGTTTGATGAAGCTTCGATGTTCATTCGTGGCGATCTCGCATGGAGGAAGCAAGTCGGCAGTTTCCATGACAACGTAAACGACATTTTGCATGGTCAGATGGAGAGGATGGTCGCGAAACTGAAGGAAAACACGGACACGCTCTCTTTCAGCATCACCGAGAGTTTCAATCGCAAGGAGCAGCACGCGAAATCGACAATGGCACGCCAAGCGAAGATGTATGAAGACAAATTGCGACGCACACGGACGTCGTTAAAGAAAGAGATTGACCGATTCACGCACCTCGAGAAGTGTCTGCGCAAAGAAGAAGCGTTCCAAGCCAAGGAAATGTACGACGACTTGGTCTTGCAGCTCACAAATGAGCACGCCGCGAAAGAAGCATCGCTGCATGCACTCCTGCGCGAGCTTCGGTCTTCCTACTCCGCGATGGAGGTGGGAAACACGCAGCTGATGGATTCCTTGAAGACTGCGCGAGCGGAAGTCGAGCGGATGAAGAGCATGCTGATCAAACAGACCACAAATGTGTCGGGACCATCTCGAAGATCATTAGTCAGGAGCCCAACACGCTTTTCATCGGTCGCCACCCCGAGCACCACAGGTATCCAGGATGTCTACGTGCAATCGTTAAAGCAGTCGCTGAGTACCTCCGCACAGACAATCGACGCGTTAAAGAAGCAGGTCGCAGAGTTAACCAGCGACAAGGAAAGCAGTGCACGGAAAGCTCGCCTTGCCGAAGATGCGACGTCGAAAGTCAACGATGAATTGGCCAAGGTGACCCAGCTACTTGCAGAATCACATGCGGCACTCATCGCGAACAAGAAAGCCACGGAACAGGCTGAGCGCGAGAAGAGGCACTGGGAGGATCTTTTCCTCGAGTTGCAATTCCGAACGGAGAGTAGTGACCACGAAATTGAAGCGGCGAAGCAACTCGCTGACGCGACGCGGGAGCAAATTGCTTTTCTTGAGCAGCAAGTGAAGCGTTTGGCAACGCTCGAGCTCCAAAAGCGCGTTATAGCGGGTGCATTCGCTGACTGGTTGGACCAAGAACCCGAGCAGCGGGATTTCCCGTCGCTGCAGAAGATGGTAGAAGCGTTTCTTAACAATCCGGGCGGTCAGAGTAGCGACTCCGATGGCGCGAGTGACACCGATGTACTGCCACTGCCACCCGTCAAGCGCGAAAGACGAGAGTTGGAGATCAAGCTACGATACGAATATGAAAAGCGGTATGGTGATCAGCTCAACCAGCGCGTGAGCCATGAGCGGAAACGCGTCCTGGCGAGGATCGAGATGCTGTGTGCAAACCAGCAGCAGCAAGCTGACGCAGCAGCGATAACAGCGGCGCGTTCAACTCGGCAACCCACGCAGCGCGCTGGAGCCGACAAACCTGGCAGAGTTTCCTACAAAGTCGTGCACAAGATCGTGTCGGATGCATATGATCAATTGGGGTTCAGCGAGTGGTCCGTCACCGACATCGATTTCTTGCACAGCAAAATCGAATCGCTGCAAGCTCAACTAGCCCAACACCACCTCAAAGTCCAAAGTATCGAGAGATTCGCAGAAGCCCAGGGAATGGCGCTCGCAAAAGCAGAACTACTGCAACAGGAGAAAGAGTATTTGCTCGCGGAGCTGACCGAGAAGTACCGAGAGCTACGCGCGACCCAGGATGCACTCTTTAGGCAGCAGGGAAACAACGAAACGGCGCTGGAGCCCGCCACGGAGCTGACTCGCTTCTCTGAGGAAGTGCCGCTGACCGTGTACGGCCATCCACAGCGACTGGAGCTGAAAAAGCTGCGCGCTCCTCGACCCGCATCTGCGTCTCCCTGTGTGGTCTCGGTCGATGGAGACCGAGAGGAGATGCAGCAGCAGCACTTCCTGCCAGCGAAGCAACGACCGGATGCGCGTCCAATGTCGAGTGCTGGTCCCACATCACAGAGTCGAGGGAAATACCGAGTCGGAAGTGCCAGGCAACAACACCCCTCACCGATGCCGACGCCTGCTTCGCATCCGCACCCAGTCAAGCCGTTCTTGCCTGCAGCACCGACTGCTACTAACCCAGATACGCTGCTGCTGAGTGAACCACAACAACAGGTGGAGCATATTCGAAGTGTACTGAAGAGCGAGCTGCTGCAGATCAGTCCCGCGGAGAATCAGCTGGAAGATGGGAGCCACCTTGGTCCCGATGGGGTACGAGTGTCTACAGTAGAAAAGGTTTGCTCCTTGACTGTCGAGTCGCCACTGACGCGCTTTTCGCATTCTTGTGTGCTTGTAGATTCTGCAAATCATCCAGCGGCGTCGCAATCGTAAATGAAAGGATCGTGGCCAAGCAAGAACAAAAGAGAATCACCCACAAATGCAAGGCACGCTCTGGCCATGAGGTTCGCAAAATGACGGCTGCATTCGCGGAGGGGAAAGAAATGCGTGCTGCTTTGCTGAGAGCGTATAGGTATACAGCAAACGCCTTCCTCAGCACGCGGAAGCTTTATTATGGAGCAAGCGGTCACGCCGCACACGCAAGATGCAAGACTCTATGACAAACCGGTCCATTGCGAATGAGTTGGTCAGACGACAATCGAGTGCAGTTTTTCCGCTAACGTCATGTAGGACGCCCGCAACAGAATCTCCTGGAGGACAAACGCTAACTCCAGTCGCGTATGTGCAAGTGTCTGCATTTGCGTGCGGGTGATCGCAGCCACCACCGTGTCTGCAGCAGTCGAGGTTGCATCGATGACACGTCGCTGGTCCAGCACGTAGTCCAGGTCCCCAAAGATGCAGCCCGCACGAACGCGGCCGACCAGCTCGCGCTTCGGCTCTGTGTTGATGGGGAGACCTTGCTTCGTGGCGCTGCTACCACTGCTGATGATACTCGTGAGGACGGTGCTAGACGTTAGACTTCGAAAGCGTCCGCTAGGAGATTCAAGCGCAGTTTCCTGTCCCAACGTGAACAGTGTCACCTGGCCGCGCAAGAGAACGTACCATGTATCGGAGTCGTCATCAATATCGAAGATGCGTTCGTCTTCTTGCCATGCTCGGATGTAAAAGTACTCTTCCAAGTCTTCAAGCGCATGGGATGGCGCAACGATCTGCTTCCTCGCGTCGGTGAGGTACGCTAGGAAGATTTGCTGCAGCGAAAGCTGTCGCGACTCGAACGGGGAGCAGTAGAGTTTGAGTCCCGATTCAAAGGATCGTTTCCGTGCGGCCGAGAGAATCAGTTGGGTTTCACACCAGTCGAGCGCTAGATCCAGATCCGAGGTCACATAACACTCTGTGTTGCTGTGCGATGGAGTTTCTGTGAGGGGAGGGAGCACATCGTTCGCGCGCAGCAGGAACTCCACATCGGCACGCATCCCGCAGTACACGACCGTGATCTGGTGATTGCTGAAAAGGAGTTTGAGTGCCAAAAAGCAGGACCGAGCCGCCGTTGCATCCAGACCACTCACTTGGGAGAAGTCAAACACCACGAACCGCGTCGGTCGTCGGTGTTCGCTAGTTGTCTTCTCTCCATCCGCACACGCATCCTCCTCCCCTTCGAGATTCACCAATTTCGGCGCCTTCGGGTCGTAGCGAGCGAATTTCGTGGAGGCAAGCAGCGGCAGGGATTCCCCGTTGCTGTTGAGAATGCGCGCGTGACGACTGTTTCGTGGGCTCGCGCTTCCGCTCTGGGAGACGACGTACACGGCGCGTTTCACACAATTCTGTATACGCGTAGCGGATCCAAAGAAGATATGGCCCTGCAGTTCGATGGTAACAATCGCCTGCTGTTTCAGACTTGTGTCGTGGCGGTGGTGTTGCTCACCACCACCACCACCGCCAGCATAGAGATACAGCAACTCGTGCTGCTCGGCGTTGCGGATCACATTGCTTGACTTTTGGACGATGCGCACGACCTGGGCTTTCGAATACTCGACGAGGAAGCAGAGTGCAGCGAGCGCGACGCCCAAACCGAGTCCCAGCTGGACACCAAACACATTGAGGCAACAAAACGTGCCCACGACCGTCACATACTCGGGCAGCAACAGCTTGGAGTACACCCCGAAAAGCCATGTTTTCAGCAGTTCAATGCCGATGAAGATCATCACCGAGCCAAAGAGAAACTTTGGGATCACCGTGGTCAGCGAAACTGGCGTGAACACGATCCCGAGCTCGCAAAATACCACCGAGAGACCGACCAGACGCGACAACCCGGGGTACTTTTCTTCGTGAGCACTTGGGTGGAAGCGGTAGCTGAACATCGTTTGGCTAAAGATGTAGGAGCCCGTATATCCGCCCGTTAGACCGCTCACGAGGTTCGAGATCCCCACGATTTGGAGCTGCTCATTGTAGTTCATCGTGGCGCCTGTGCCCATGCAAAGCGACGCAATGTCCAGTGACGACGCAAACGCGATCATGATAAACATGCTCAGCAAGGTCGGAAGCTGCGTGGGGAACATCGCGCGCCAGTGGATACGCTCGAAGTCAAAGAGCGTGTAGACGTTCAGCAGCGAGACGCTGGGTCCTTCCTGCGCCAGAAAGCCTGCATCGCGCGCATCGTCCATGCTGGTACCTGTGAGCGTGAGTACGAGGTAGAAGGCGATGGGGATCACGATTAAACACCCCGGGAACACAGCAAAATGCCGGAACTTGGTCGTGATCAAAGACAGTAGCACTCCACAGACGATCCCTGGGAGTGCCAGCAGCAGGTACTGTTGCGTCGCAAACACGTGGGTCCAGGATCGAATCCCCGTGATGCTCAGCGTCGTCATGAGCGAGACGCCACCGTTGATCATGAAGAAGCCAATGTACGCCAAGTACCCACCAATAACGGGTGTCGGCAAGTACTGCACGAGGGACGCGAGTCGCGCTTTCCCCGTGAGGATCAGTCCAAGACCCACGAGTACGGTGCAGATACTCAAATGCACGACAACGGTCGCGACGCGCTCTTCCAGCGGCACGGCGTCGCCCAACTCGGTCATGATCGACGTGGCCATCGTGGCCGAGAAGATCAGACCAGCGTCCTGGACCTGCGCGATGGCAAAGGGCAACGGCGACCGAGTCGAGATCAGGACCTGGTGCACGACGCTCGAGACAAACACCAACTTGATGAGCATGGGCATCACGGGTGCGAACTCTGGGTGGCTGTAGATGATTGTTGCGAAGCCGATCATGCACGGACACAGCACGACGGAGATGATGCCTCCGCAGAGCACGGCTTGGAGCGCACCCTGCAGCATGAACGCCAGCGTGCGCTGTTGCATTTGCTCGTTTGGGTCAGGTTTGCGCTCAGCTCTGGATGCAGAAGGGGGTGTCGTCGACTTTTTCGGAAGGTGCTCCACGGTGACGACGTCTTGGTTGTCAAAGCGCTGGCGTCCCGTGCCGCCGTCAACGGTCACGCGCGTGGGTGAGAACGACGGGCGCATGCTGCTGCTGCTGTGATAGTCTTTTGTCCAGATGCGCACAGCGACTGGCAACGGAATGGATCGTTTTAAGTATGGCGAGCAATCCCGGAGCGCGTCTTGCTCTGAAACGCGACAGATCCAACAGTTATGGCGAAAGTTCAACATGGCAGCGATTCGTCGCTCTCTATTGACCTCCTATAATGAAACAAAGGTGTCTAAGCGGTATTGGAGATGGGAAGCATACACGTTATCTACTATTTACCTCTTTAACACGCACGGATCTTTAGGAGGTAGTTATGGGTGAGCGATCGCAAATCATAGTCACTTCGTTGTGTCTGGTGTGCGAAGCGACACAGCGTCTCATCGAAACGCGATCGAATCTGCATGAGCTCGTTTTGCGGATGGAAACGAGCCGACAAAACCAACAGGACCGAATGAAATGAAATGCATGCATTGCGCTGCGTCGCGGTTATTCGGGACAGCCTACACGACCTGTGCCAACATGGCTTCTTACACTACCAAAGCAGGACGCAAACGACCAGAACGGATACATGGGTGCGCTTGGACTCGAAACGGGACATGCACGCTGGAGAAAGGAGGCGAGAAATAAAAGCTTCGTCGATGCTCTGCGCCAAAATGCAGTGTAAATTGCAAGTCCAAGAGCTTGTTTGAACTGGCAAGCAACAATAAACTTTGATGCAGAAAAGCAAGAAGCGTGCAGGGCGATTACACATAAAACATCACGTGCTTGAGGTCGTTGTGGATCTCCAACATGCGCGTGTCCACTTCGTCGGATCCCGTTTGACTGTAGCCCGATCGCATCGATGCAGTGTCGCTGCCGTCCAGCTGGAAAAAGCGAGCGCGGAACGCCACCAAATGCGAGTAGTACG
>JAASGH010000328.1:0-17419 GCA_023334155.1 Globisporangium heterothallicum
CCCTTCTTGCCACCCTTCTTGGTCTCTTGCGCTGGCGCTTCCTTAGCTGGCGCAGCTTGCTTGGATGGTGCGGCGGCAGCCTTCGCAGCTGGAGCGGCCGCAGCCTTTTGCTCTTGCTTGTTGTTCTGCTTCTTGGCCATTTTAGCGATTGGGTGGTCTTTCGGACTTGACTTGACTTGTGTGCTGGAGAGCAGATGTGAAAGTGAGGAAGATAGATAGACAGATAGATAGACAGATAGATGTACTTGCAGGAGAGAGTCCCTGATCGAGAACGTGATAGGGAGCACCCAGCGCGGGTGGTTTCGTGCCGCTTTGGCGCATCTGAAGCGGCTCTTGCCGCTCATTGGGTCTCCGAAAGGCTGCTCAAAAGGTCACGAAACCCTAGCATGGTCAAGAACAAAACACCCCCAGTCTTATGAACCACCAATGGAAGACAAGAAGCGGCAGGAAAGGCGGCAGCAACAGGAAATAGATGCGAGTCCTCCCATTAAGACGGACGCGTTCGTGGGAAACCACATCCATACGACCACGAATACCCTATTCCGAAACCAACGGGGTAGACCCTGCATTCCGCATTCCGCATTCCGCATTCGCTCGCATGCACAGATTTTGCGACCCACCTTACCTAAAGTTAGAATGTTCTCTTTCCATTGGATGGATGCATCACACCGCAAGATCGCTGAGGTGATGAAACCTCTTTCTGTCACAACAGAGTGAGCTCTTGTGAGCCGGCTACCAGACGAGCTTTCGGCTACCTGACTAGTCCGCTTCGCTTTCCTCACTCTCACATTTACCACCAAGCGTTCAAGTCGAAAGTCAAGTCCGAGAGACCACTCAATCGCTAAAATGGCCAAGAAGCAGAACAACAAGCAAGAGCAAAAGGCTGCGGCCGCTCCAGCTGCGAAGGCTGCCGCCGCACCATCCAAGCAAGCTGCGCCAGCTAAGGAAGCGCCAGCGCAAGAGACCAAGAAGGGCGGCAAGAAGGGTGGCAAGAAGTAATCTTTGCTTGTCCTCTACACTATGCTAGCGCCAGCAAGTAAAGGCTCTGGAAATAAAGCATGTATCTATTCGCGCAAGTACGCACTGGTTCTCTATCTATCTCGTTGCTTTTGGAATGCAGGAATGAGATCCGCGCATTAATGGTCTTCGGTGCACTTTTTGCAACAATGCATACAGTCGTTCAGAACGCGCTCGACATCACCTCGACACTGCAATAGACCTCCAGCACGCAAACTCCTTCATCCAAGTGCGGCGCAGAGTGCGAGGAACGAATCCGCAATGCGAGCGACTTGGTTGCGCTGTCCGCACAGAATGTTCCGCTCACCTTTCGTCTGGACGACTGACATTCACTTAACCCAGTAGTTATGTGGGCCACACACTCTTTTATTTTTATGGTGTTGTTCGGTTGTTGGTGACTGCGACAGTTGAGGATTTTTGCTGGAATTTTAATTCGCGCGCGACACGTTCACACTTGCCACGAAACCCAAAAATGAACGCCGACGCAACGACGCAGGCGTGGCTCAAGACGGAGCTCACGAGCGCCTTGGGCTTCGCCGAGGTCGACGACATCGTCGCGTACGTTGCCAGTAGCTTCGGTTCCAAGCAGGACGTGGTGCCGTACCTGACGGACCTGCTGGGGCTCCCACCGTCGCGCGCAGAGACCATCGCCGCCCGCCTCTTTCCACCGGCATCCAAGTCCGCAGGCAAACCCAAGAAGCAACCGCAGCGAGTCGCATCCGGAGCAGCTCCAGTTGCAGCGTTAGGTCTTGTGCCACCAGCTGCTGTGCCCAACTCACGTATTAAACAGCCCAAGAGTAAAAAACACAATGCTCCCAAGACAATGCACTCGCAGATCATCAACTGCCTGCAATGCGGCAAGATCGAGCACAATGGCGGCCGCACATGCGCGTTCTGCGACACAGAGCTGCGCTACGAAGAGCTCGACGAGCACGAAATCGACCATGCCGCGCAGCAGCACATGGAGACGCTCGTTTTGTACGACGAGACGAGCGCCGAGCGCACCACGGTGATCGACACGGAGGCGCAGTTTTACGAAGAAGTCGAGGCGCGCGGCGATGCCGATAGTCGGCGTCCGATCACTCTGGACTTGGATCTCGAGAGCAAGCAGTTCGTGCTGAGCAGCGCTGCCGAAAACGCCAGTGGCAATTTTTCGTCAACCGCCGCTCGCATCCGTCGCAACGACGAGCTGAGCAAAGACGCCAGAGAGCTGTGCGAAGGCATCCAGCGGCGTCTCGACAAGAAGAGTCGCGGTCGCGAGCAGCCGGCAGTATTGGCGTCTCCACGAGACCCGATGAGTGCGGCGCTTGAGGAAGAGTCTGTGACCATTGAGGAGGAGTATGGGTTCGTGTTTGTGTAAGGAAGGAAGGAAGGAGTCGGATGTTTAATACAATCTGCTGTTTATGCGTTGTTTTCTTGGTATCCGTTTTCTGGCGTCATGCGAGTGATGGGAGGTGGGATGGCGCATAGCTCAGGCGTCTCTTTGAATCAGTGCAGTTGCGATTAGCTCACGCCTGCCTGTCGTTGGGCTCAATTGTCCAGCGCCTGACTCGACTCGATCGCGCGCCTCCATGGCATTCGGAGATTTCCTCACTCCTCCGCGGGTCAATCCGATCCCCGCGCTCGCTCTCTCGGCCAATCCAGTCCCCACCGATCGCGTCCGTAAACTGAAGCACCAAACTGAAGTTCTCAAGCTGACGAGCTGACGAGCCGGACTGGAGAGAGAGAGAGAGTGAAACCGCGACATGTCCACGACGTCTCGAGAGTCCATGCTGTCGCCGACCGCGGAGGAGAGCGACAAAGCGCCTGCGACCAACATGGCCATGACCGGACAACGCGGCGGCGCAACCCTTGATGGGGGTGCAGCAGCGGATCCGCTGTATGCGTTCTACGCGTGTGGCTTCGTGCAGGATGAGCCCAGCGACGAGGAGGAAGACACGGAGGACGAGCTCGAGACCCAGAGCTGGATCCGTTTCCAGCGCGCGCGCGCACAGTCGCGGCTGAACGAGTCGTGCCAGCGCGAGCGCCATCTGCAGCTCGCGACCAAATAGCGTGCGAGCGACTGCAGTGCGCGCCAATAGAGCCTGAGCTGAGCTGAATCGAACCGAAGGAGCGGAAAAGTAGAGTAGGCAGAGCCGTCGTGTATAGAACGAACGACCGGATCTTTTATTTCCGGTGCGAGCGTAAGGTTGGAGCGGCTCCTTTCCTTCAGTCAGGAACTCAGTCGGGCGTTGTATATCAATCATTAATGTAACATTTCTACGACAACGCGCTCCACTCGGGCTGCGTTGCAGCAATCCGTGAACGATTCTAGGGAAGACTTGGTTTCATTAGCGTCAGTCGGATGGACGTCATTCGGCGATCCTGACTCGAGAGTTTCACGGAACGCACTCCCTCGTGGCCACCGCGACCTGGATGCTGCCCTGCACCGTCGAGTCCATGGAGTCAATCACGATCTGCACGTCATCGACCGAGTTGGCAGGCTTGACGGCGGAGATCGCGGTGTTGATGCGGAAATTCGTGGACCCACCGCACGGTGTCCAGATGATCGACTGGAAGTTGATGCTGTTGGATTCGTAGATGTCTTCTTCGTCGCCCTGCTTAAACGTGCGTTTGACCTTGATCCCAGTCTGTCCCGCGAAGAAATACTCGCTCGTCAACGTCGCAGACGACTGCGGCACGTCGGGCACGTACACGTACCCGCGGTAGTCCACTTTGAACAGCCCGATGGAGTGCCCTGGACTCGCGTGCACCGGCACTGCGAGGTTGCACGAGAGACGCTCGCGCGTGCGATGCTCGCCCGTGGATGCTGCAAACGCGGAGAGGATCACCGAGACGCCCGTTGCGTCGGAGGAACGCACCGCTTGGACAGAGCTGGGAGGGCATCCGGTGCCCGCGACAGCGATCGTGCCGATCGTGTACACTGGCTCGGAGGTGTTGTTGGCGCTGCTACGTCCGAGAGACGACAGGAAAGCAAAGAGGAAGAGCGAAACGATTCTGAGAGCGACTGGAGGCATGCTGAAGTCGACGTCCTTGTACACGCGCTTAAAGATCGCAGCGGGAGTGTGGCACGGCGAGATGGCTGGGTGGCGCAGCACAAAGTACGCCTTCTTCTCGGAGGAGGAGAAGGACGTCAAAGCAGACGGAGAATCCGAGAATGATGGACCGCTACCAACTGGTGCTGCTGATTCTGGTTGCGAGCATGCGCTCCTGTGCACGGTTCTGCGATGCTAGACTTGAGCGCACTTGGGTAGAATTTTCGACTGCAAGAAGGAACGGCGTCGGAAGCCACGGGGAAGCGAAACCCCAGCGCCGTGGACTGCATTCATTGGTCGGTGCGCTGAACCAACTAAAAATACGGCGCGTTGGATGTTCGTGCATCGCACTTGTTTCAGCAAGCACAGACCGAGTGCCTGCGGCAATGGGATGGGATGACTTCCGTCCGCTGCTCCCTGTCGCCGTTTCCTTCGCTGCTCTGCGTGTCATCGATTCGCATTCTCCTCGTCTGATGTCTTCAGTTCTGTCTGACTCGGATATCTCTGCGACGTTTCGGGGATGTGCAGCGAATGTATCTTCGCGTGGACCACGTTATGCATATGGTGCCGTGTGTGGGGTGGGACACACTACAGTAGGGCTCCAAATCATCGATATTCTCCGTCGACCCTAGTTGAAAGAGTTGGGAGTCAAGGGTGGACCTCTAGAGAGAGCACTTGAGCTTCTTGGGCGACGCAGAGAGAGCGCAACGAGAGAGAGGAAGAGAGAGGAAGGGAAGACCAACAACTCACTCCTTCGTACCCACTACGCGCATCGCATTCCACTCGCCACCCGAAGCCCAGCCCAGGACGCTCGACTGACGAGGAACATGGCGCAGAAGACTTCGACGGCGTACGGCGCTGTCTCATCTACCACCAAGCGTCCGCCGTCATCCTCTTCTTCTTCGCACACGCGGATCCCCGGTCAGTCCGAGTACCTCTTCAAGTACCTCATCATCACGCAGATATGCATGTACCTCGAGGCTGGCGCCGTGCCGTCCCTGTTGCAGCAGTTCACGCTCACGTTCCACCTTAGCCCCCAGGAGCAGGGACTGCTTGGCGCGATCGTGTACATCTCCATCTCGCTCGCCTCCCCGTGGTGCAGCACGCTGTTCCGCAAATTCTGTCCGCGCCAGCTGCTCGGCTTCTCGCTCGTGGTGAACAACCTCGCCGTGTTCACGTTCGCGTGCACGTCCACGTTGGAGTGGTACTCGAAGTCGCTGCTGATCTGCTCGCGCGGGTTCATTGGTCTCACGCAAGCGTTCTTCTGTGTGTACTCGCCGCTGTGGGTGCATGAGTACGCACCGAAGGCCAAGCGCGGCGCTTGGATGAGCTACTTGCAGGCAGCGACTCCTCTCGGGATCACCTTGGGCTATTTTGCTGGTTCCGTCACGGTCTGGTTAGCGTCAAGTGATCCATCGGCGACTACTGCCGCCGTCGACATGCTTGCGGCTGAAGCAGCGAATGCGACGATGTCTGCTGGCAGCTTCGTGTCGTCTATGCTTCCTGGCGTGCTGAACGCGGCGGTGTCTAGCTCCATGAACAACGCTGGCGACCACCTGTTCGACAACATGGGTGACACAGACACGAACTACTGCCAGGGGATGTACTGCTGGCGCTGGCCGTTCCTTTTCCAGTTTTTGACGATTCTGCCGTTCTCCATCTTGATTTTCTTTGTGCCCGTGGCGCACATTCGTCTGCACAATGCGCGACGCCGCTCGATCATCATGGTGGACTCGATCATCACCGCCAATGAGACCGAAGAAGAAGACGACGACGAAGACGACGCGTTCAACGACGAGCTCAGTCGACTGAACCAGTCGTCCGGTCGCAGATCCAGTCTGTCGCAAGACCTGTCGCTCAGTTTGACCAACCTCGGACTGCTGTTTCAGCAGCGAGTGTACGTGTTCATCGTGTTGGCGCTGTCGGCGCTGTTTTTCGTCGTCGCCGGGATCCAATTTTGGACGACGCTGTACTTGGCGACGAACACGAACGATTCGCTGTACACAATCCACCTGGCGTACCTGCTCGTGAGTGGGACGGGTCCGATCATCGGGGTCTTCTTTGGCGGATGGCTCATCGACCAGTTTGGGGGCTACGCCGGTCTGTATCAGCGAGTCCAAGCCCTTCGCGTGTGCATGGTGCTCGGTGCTCTCGGCTGTTTCGCGTCGCTACCCGTGACGTTCTTCCACACCACGGCGTACATTGCGATCTTCCTGTGGCTCATGCTGTTCTGCGGCGGCGCGATCTTGCCTGCGTGCTCGGGGATCGTGATCTCTTCCGCGCCACGACGCTTGCGTCCTCTGGCGTCGTCGGTGGCTTATGCGAGCTACAATCTTCTTGGATACGCAGCCTCAAACTACATTCCAGGACTGATTATGAACTTCATCATCACCCCGCACGTGAGCGAAGACGAGTCGGAAGAGGCGAGTGGGTCGTGCGACACCGCGTGCACGTACCGCATCGGCTTCCGCATCGTGCTGGTGTGGTGCGCGTGGGCGTTTTTCTGTCTCACGTGTGCGTACAACTTTTCCAAGGAGCAAGTCGAAATGGCGAGAAAGCGGCACGAGAACCGCATTGGAAGCCGCCACGACTCGATCGAGAGCGAGCTGTAGAGCGACGAGACTTGCTAGTGGACAGACATGTGTCCTTAACAGTGGATGTACATATTTATATGTGAAACAAAAGAAACTAGAAATGATGGGCACCGAAGCGAAGGTGTTCCCGTCACTTAGACATGCGTGAAGAAGAAGACCAGAAACACAAAGCGATTTCCTGCTTGCTCTTGGATGTATATACCAATTAATCAATCAATCGCCACACCGAATTTGCTCTGGACTATGGATGGACTCATAGCGAACGTCGTCCGTTCGACGAGCACCTTCGATCCAGTGCACTTTGTCCGGACGCGCAATAGTAGAACACACTCGAAGCTTATGCTGTTTTCGTCGACTCCTTCGCCATCATCTGCTTGATGCGAGGCGCTTTCCGCAAGAGCGTGTTCAACATGCTCCCCACAAAGAACGCCACGACGGTCGAGGTCATCGTGATCACATTGTACGGCATACTAAAATCCGGCGTCGGCAGCGGCACCAGCAGCGGCTCCGTAAACAGCGTCCTCGTGAACACGCGGCTGTCCTCGCGAAGCTGTTCACAGGCAGTCTGATCCGCGATTGGCTTGAACGTGGCAACGCCAGACGGGACATCGAAGCCTCGGTTTGCGTCCGGAGGGTGTTCGGAGAGACGCAAGAACGCTTTCTCCAGCTGAATGGAGAACACAAGCGACGAGTTCGCGGGGAGACGGATTTCCAAGTGCAGCTGGTTGGGGCGTCCGCGGAGATCCGCAGGCACAAACTGGAAATCTTGGACCAACTTGCCAGCTTCATCCGCAGCACCACCGATGACCTTCACCTGGAACGTGTTGAAGTACAGGCGCAGGTACCAGGGCACAATGTCGTGGTACGTCACGCGCATGGCACACTGCGGGTGGTTGTTCTCCAAGCGAACAGCGATACCGCCGTGCACTTGGCCGTACCCGGTCATGAAGCGGTGCACGGTGACCACGTCGCGCGACTGGCTCTTCTTCGCTCTGCTCTGCGGAACCTCCGAGTCGGAACGCTCAAGCCACGGATCGGCAAGACTGATGTGCTTGTTCTTTAAGCTTGTCACGTGCACAACTGGGGCTCCAAACGTTTCAGATGGCTCGCTCTTACCATTGTAACTGAGCGTGGAGTCGGGTGGCTGCTGGACGTGATAGCCTTCACTCGGTACTTCAGTGTAAATGGTGCTTTCCTTCGCAAGTGGACACGCTTGAAGCTCCTCCTGGTCCGGCGGCTGGCTTTTGAAGAAGATCGAACGCAGGCTCCACTTCTTGCTCTCGGCCACACTCAGCGTCTGGACTGTGGTCAAGTGCTGGTGCAGCGTCCACTCGCCGCTTGAAGACGATCTCGCCGCGAACATCGAGAGCAAGAGGTACTCCCCCGAGAGATACTTGATAGGGTCGATCAGTTTCCCTAGACCAGTGATGGATCTGCATGGGAGCATCTTGAGCCATGGCGTGAGGTTCTCCGTGCAAATCTCTTCTCGAGCGAGTCCCGCGTGAAGGAAAAGCACGGACGCGGACGAGTGATTCTTCCCTGCTTCGTCCAGGGGGAAAGCGCCAAGGACAGAGAGATCCGCAGTGGGCGGGAGCATCCCCGCCACGACGGTGTCGTCCATTTGGTTCAGCGAAGCCGAGAAAATGCCGCCGAGTTCGGCTGTGAGACCTCGCCATCGCTGCTGGATGTCTTCGCTCTCGATTGTGTCTCCAGACACCCTCTTGTTCAGACGCACTTGCAGACGCGTCCCAAAGGGTGCGTGGGCAAAGCCAGCGGAAGACTCAAAGCCCTGCGCAGGACCATAGCGCGCGTCAGAGTACTTCCCGAGCGAGAACGTCAGATGGAGGGACTCGGCGTCGTACTTGGTGAGGATCTGCTGGAGCACCTTGGGAAACAAGCGGTCGGACGCGCTGTTGGTGACGGCACTCGGCTCTTTCGTGGCGAAGTGGAAGTGCGCGAGCACGTTCTTCGTGTGCGGGATCGCCCGCAGCGTCAGACTCTCCGTGTATTCCGCCCTCCCGACCGACGCGCAGAGCAGGACTGCGGTCCACGCGCTCAGGAAGAGCAGGCGCACCACGCGGAGCATCTTCGTTGCCTTTTCAATCTTGCAACGAAACACGAAGAGCATCATGTCCCTCGTTCTGGAGGATTCGAACGAGGGACCGATTGATCAAACTAGGGACTGCGAACCGTCCCGCGTTTGGATTGGATGAGGTCTTGTGATAGGAGCGAACAGGTGTTTGAAAGGATACGGCAGTTGAAGAACTCGGCGACGGTCGAACGAAGCAACGTGATGCGATGGGATGCTGCGCCTCAGATTCTTCTTGGAAGTACGAACTCGACGGCAACAGCATGGCGGACTGCAGCGCGGCAACTCATCTCTTTCCGCATCAGCACCACCACCATCGTCATGGTACCAGCGACAGAACGCACATCTCCTACGGAACCGTCGAAGTGCTTCTCCCAAGCGACGATGACCAGCATCAGCATCAGCAGCAGCGCAAGTGGTGGAGCCTCGCGCGTGTGTCCCAGTATTCGCTGATCTGCTTGCGCCACATGCTCTTCCACGTCGTGAACGCGCTTGTTGCGGCTCTTGCATGTCTGCTGCTGCTCGCTGCCTTGGGTTGTGCGCTTGTGCTGCTCCCGCTGTGCTGCGTGGGAGTGCTGGTGTTCCGCATGCTCTTCGACATGGGAGTCGTCGAGCTCCTGGCGAGATCCGATGTCGAGCTTGTGAACTTTGTGTCGCCCGCAAAAGAGCAGATTCTGCTCGAGTCTGCAGAGAGTAAAAGCTGCGACCCTTTGCATCCGCTGCTGCGAGGGAACCACTCGCATCGTCTTGCATCGGGACTCACGAACGTCTCGTCCGCGCCGCTGTTGGTGGTGCTTTACTTCGTCACCATCAAGTGCGTGTTGGGGATGATGGGGTTGTTCGTCGTGGGACTGGTGCTGTGGGTACCCTTGGTGCTGCTTCGTTCGCTGCTTGCATTCGCCGGTGGAGCTCGCGTGATGAGCAGCAGCATCCTCAGCGGCACGGCGTGGGATGTGGTCTGTGAGTTGCTAGTCCTCGTGCTGGTGTTCGCGGTGGCCGTCGGGAGTCTGGAGCCGCTCTCGAATCTCAGCTGCGCCACCACGCGCTTCTTCTGCTGCGAGCGCGTCCGCACTCCCGCGTCTTCAGTCACCCCAATCATCCCGGGCGAGCCTCCAGCGCCTGCGTCCGAGGTCTGTCCGCGTTCGAATGTGGTGGTCGTCCACTTTGCGCGGCCCTCTCCGTCCGCGTCCTCGCCGCTTCAGCCGAAGCCACCGCCAGAGCCAACAACGATCAATTTGAATAAGGATCTGGCGCCATTCTATGCCTAGCAACCCGTTCGCTGAAGAACACACACGCACGAGATAAAAGATGAAGCGGTGCGACGGGGGATGTTGAAGAAGGGGTGGGTTGACAACCCTATTTTCTGAAGAACAAGCGAGAACCAGCAGCTGGAAAGCGCTGCATCCGCCGCGATGCGACCGGAGCGGCGACAGGGAGAAGCTCGATATCTTCGGTTGCGTGTTGAATGCGTTTTTGAATACATGTAAGGACAAGATACGAGCCAATGATGCTGTTTATTGGGGTTTTCGTTCATAAAACTGGGGTCCTAATCTACACTACAAACGGGTCGCTCGGCACAAACGAAGGAATGGAGCAAGAGGAGGCGGACTGGAGACGAGCGACATTACCAAGCCGAGGAAAAACGCACTCGCCTCCGCTCCCCCGTGCGAATTCGATCTTCGTCTGCTCGGCCATTCTTCCTGCCGGCGCCCTCGATATAGCTACGCACTATTATGTCAAACTCATCAGCTGGCACAGCAGCTCTTCGTCTTCTTTCTTCACAAAACGACCTTTCACACGTAAACGGGAATTTGCAAAATTTTTGCGCACGTCGTAGTCCACCTTTTTCGACCACACGCGGTGCTTGCGCTTCTCCAAGAAGCGCTCGATGCGTTTTCTCCGTGCCTCCGGAGAGTAGCTGCCAATGTATCGCGAGTCTGGCGGCGACGTGCCTTCCAGTTGGTTGTCGAAGCGGTCGTTCTCGTCTCGTTCCGAGATGTCCATGCGCAAGAACCCTTCAAAGTTCTTGCGACCGAGACCACCGTACTCACTGCCGTCGGAAGAGCACACCGACGCGAGGCGCGCACGCTGCTTGTACTCGGTACTCTCACGGTACGAGTCGAACCATTCGCTGTCCTCTTCGACACCTGTAGGGCTGCTATCGATGCCAAAAAAGGACGAGTCCTCCTTCACACGCGACAAGCTCGATCGAGAAGGCGCGCTGCCGAATTCGGAGCGGAACGAGCTTGCGCCATTACGCTGTTTCTGGCGATTCGGGTGCATCGGGATCATGATCGGTCGCGACGACGAGTTCTTCGACGAAAAGCTGTCGTTGTCGTCCTGGTTGGAGGCGTCGGCGTAATCCCTCGCGGCAGCCACGAGACCGTCAAACGGCGAGCGGTACGCGGACGAGTTCCAGCGCATGCGCTCTTTGCTGTCGTACATGTCTTCCGGATCCGTGTCCATGTCTTCGTCGCTGTCGACATCGTTGTTGCGCGGGATCATCGACGTCAGCGGGCGTTCCTGGATGTTGTGCTGAAGGAGCGACATGGCGCCGTAGCGACCCTCGGCGTGCTGCTGCATGAGCGACGACGAAGTGGGCAACGAGCTGCCCATCACGCTCTGCGACGGACTGAACGACGTGAACGAGCGCTTCTTGTTGGCGTGCCACGGCATCTCCGGCGCGTACAGGGGGGACGCGAACTTGCGCTCATCGGGGGCGGAAAGGCTCAGGAGCGTGTCGGCGGCTTCCGTGTCGATCATCTTGAGAACTGCTGGCTGGTGTCTTGCGGATCGGAAGTGCAAGTGCGGACGTTCTCTCGAGTTCTTTCGCGGTTCCTTGACGCTGCGTTGAAAGGATCGAAGGATCGGCGAATGTAGTTATTTTTGGGTATATCGGATCGATCGGATCGATGGATGGATGAGGGCGGTGGTTGCTTTCCTTCTTTCCTTTGCTTTCTCCCTGTTTTTCTCCGCTGTGGCCGTCCGTTTCGGATTGACGCAGCGATTTCGGTTCTGTTTGGACGAGGGGGGCGGAACGCTCTCTGGCTGCGTGCGGTCTGCGGTCGACCGGAGCTGCTCCTGCTGTTTGCGTGTGGTTTGCTGCGCGTGTTGCGTTGCAATGTGATCGGACAGCCGGTGTGGCCAGCTCAGCCAGACCAGACCCAGCCGCAAACCTCGTCGTTGTTTCTTCCGTTTTCTCCTCCCCCGATTCGGTCTGTCTATCATTCATTCACTCCCCGACAAAAAACCTCGGCCGCAACAACAGCATCAGCATCAGCACACCTTACAACCCCACACGAACTCGCGCAAGGTTTGTTTGGTGGCTTTCACCAGCACCCTAGCCCTCTCCTTCCCACTCCATACAAACAAGCAAACACGGTTTGCTTTGCATGGTCCTTACGGTACAAAGTGGCAGTGCGCGTTGAAGCTGCGCAAAGGCGATTCGAGCTGCTGATTGGTCCGCAGTCGCGGAAGAGGAGGAGGAGACGCATGCGGATGGGTTTTCTTTTTTTGTTTTCCGAATTGGCGAGCAAACACTATGGAGATCGAGACTCGGCAAAAAATCCACAGCTTGGGACACTCGCATGTCGGTTTGCTGTTTCTTCCAACCCATGCGTGCATAAAGTATACCCTTTACGGCAAAGTTGCTGCTCCTGGACGACAGAAGCACACACACAGCAGAGAACAAGAGCGAGAGTCAAACGTGCAAAGTATGCATGCTCGCAACGACGGGGTGTACGCACGCGGAAGTTCGTCCATCCTGGAGGAGGAGGAGGGGTTGGATTGGCGCGAGAACGAGGTGTCTTGACGGTGCCGCGTGTGACGTGGGTGGATGCAGCACAGTGCAAGATGGGCGATATCAGTTTGGGAGGATTCTCCACCATGCATTTCTTTCCCCTTCCACACACGAGGGATCCATCAAGTGACGGTAGAAAGATGCAGAGAAGGCAAGAAAAGTTTCCAGCATTCAGCAGCGAGTGACTGGAGACAGCCGATGAACGGACGGACGGATGCGGTTCGGTTGGCTGGTGTGGGTTGCATTTGGTCGTCAAGTAACGTGCAGATGTGGTTTCGTGATCTGGGGAGCAATTGACGCTCCCTACGTACCGAAATTCGAACGTCTCGTGTCCTTGTAGAGAGAGAGTCGGCTGACTGCATTTCGGACATCATCGTCAATCCCACAACCGAGGCTGCTTTTGTAATTTCGCAAAAGTGCTGTTCCGAATATGGCAGTTTTTGTCTTCGGGACGTGCAGATGCTGCGCTGTCATAGGCCAGCAATAGGATGATCACGGCGCTGTGATTCGCGTAAATGGCGCTGTCGCATCGCTTTCTCGCCAATAACAGGAGGGTATGAGCGAAAAGCGTCGCACATTTTCGTTGGCGACAGTGTTGGTGGTGGAGGCGAACGAAAATGGCGTTGTCGTGTGCAGCCACTTATTCCTGCCGGACCACACGCCGCGAGCCAGCGATGCGCTTCCGTGTGCTGGGGACGGGGGGGGGAGCGATGGGGAGATGACCAGCGATGGGATCATTTACCTATTTGCACCGACATCTATACGCCTCTGCGTGGGTGAACAGATCGAAGGAGCCATTGAGCGGATACACGCCATCCAGTTCCAACTCAAATGGCAGCGAGAGATCGTATGACGAGCAACGGTGCGGATGCTCTGTGTGGCGACTCGGTCGCTATTGCGCCTGCACTAGTAGTAGAGCCGATGGAGACGCTGCAGCGCCTTCTACTCGGCGAATGTCGCGGCGGTCTCAAGCGGAACAGCTCGTACCTGCAAGACTTGCAGCGCGACGGCATGCTCGCCTCGTGGCGACAGAAAATGAGCCGCTGGATGTTTGAGGTATTGCCCGGTAGCTTTCCGTTCGAGCATGCTTGCTCCATTCTCCGCAGCCACGGAACTAACGGTTGGCTGTGCGTTGCTTTTCAATAGACTGGATCCGCGTTCGACATGGCGAAAGATACCGTGGGATGTGCGATCCACTACATGGACCAATACCTGTCCACCCATTCCGTCTCGAAGCCCAAGCTGCAATTGCTATCGTTGGTGTCGCTCTCCGTGGCCTCCAAAATGCATGAGTGCCAGCCGATCTCAATGGTCAGTCTTCTCCGCTGTCTTCTCGGTTTGCTTCCCACAGCGCCAATCACTCACTTGACGTGTCTGCGACAGGACGAAATGAAGGTGCTGTGTGAAAACAAGTTTTCCAGGAAGGATATTTGGCAAGTCGAGGCAGAGCTGATGAAGGTGATGAAGTGGAATCTCAACCCGCTTACTCCGTTCACTTTCGCCCGAGACTTGATCTCCGCGCTCGCTGGTGAGGACGACCGCGTGCTGCTTCTCGATCCCCTTTTGGCGTTTCTCCAGGATGTGACCGAAGGTAAGCGAGGACTCTCTTGGCAACCTGATCTCGGAAGAACCTTTCCACTGAGGATGTTGTTGCCTTCTCTGCAGATTACACGTCGATTCGCTTCCGCTCGTCCTCCGTCGCCACTGCAGCGGTGTTCATCTTTACCAAAATCCACCAAGTGGAGGTGCAAAGTGCGTTTGCGAAAGCGATCGCGTCGCTCCAGCTTTCTGCGTCGGAGCTGGTCGAGTGCTTTCATTTCCTGACCGCGCTGCACCACTCGAAGAACCACTTTGGGCAACCTAGTTCGGTCGTCGAAGTGAAAGAAATCGACGGCTTCAGCGTCGCGAGCAGTCCCTGCTCCGTGGACGCCGATCTGTGTGAAGACCTGTGCAGTCCAGCGTGGGCGATCGAGTTCTGTGACCTCTTTGAAGCAAAGCCTCGAGGCAACGACGACGCGGATGACGCCGACCTCTGTCCTCCATGTGACTACCAACCCCGAACCAAGAGAATGCGCGCAACTGAACCCGAAGCGTGCTAACTTATTCAAGAGCAACTACACATAACCCGTATCAATATTTATTCTAATAAAGTCATCGGCACCACTGCAAGCACTCTCAGCGTCGAAGGAGACGGCATGTTTCTTGAAATCGCTTCCATTCTTCGAGCACCTTTAGAATCCCCACAAGCAACAGGAACAAACCATCTTCACACGGAATCCCCTTTAAATAACGTCTTCATTTACTACTTAAATAACAACTACGCAGTGGAGCGAGCCAGGCGACTGTATATTGTCCTCGCAGCAGCTCTACACTGCACGTCTCGCTTGCTATCCCTTCCTATTCGATGCCGAAGGAAAGCGCTCGACACTGCCTATCTAGCATTGTATTCACAAGAAAAAGCACGCTAGCACGAGCTGCGACGCGCTTTCTTCTTCTTTGGGGCGTCTGCCTCATCATCATCATCATCCGACGACGACGCAGGACGAAGCTTCTCATTTGCCAACAGACTCTCCACGAAATGGGAGTCATCTTGATGGTAGCCCACAACAGCGGCGTCCTCCACGGAAGTGGGACTGATCGAGCGCGACGGATCGACCTTCGGCTCTTCGACGACGCTGACGAAGCGCGGCTGCTGGTGCTTCGAGTGGTGCAGTTCTCGCAGCCATCGGTAGCAATCCACAAGCTCGTCGGCGTCCAGTTTCAAGGAGTGAATGGCGTCCTTGATGACTGTGCTGGGGCGATGGCGCCGCGCGTTCCAGACCACGTGGACGGCCGAGACGCCGATGCTCGAGTTCTTGAAGCGCAAGGAGCTGTAGTCTTCCGTCACGTCCAGCAAAAAGTCCAGCACTTGGGTTTCAAGCTCTGCCTTGTCCGAGATATCCAGGGTCTGAATGAAATCCCGAGCAAACGTGAACGACGTCGGCGGGGTCAGCCTCCAGCCGAGCACTTGCACCAACTGGGACTCGACCTTGCGGATGTCGTGGCGGGAGAACTTCCGCTGCGACAGCAGATCCATTTCGTCCATTGAGATCGGCTGGGACTCGTGCATCTTGGACGCCACGTACATGCACACCATGGACAGCAGCTGCAGCATGATCTTGTCGACCGAGAGCACGGAGAGGTACTGGTCCATGAAATGGATCGCGCATCCGACCGTGTCTTTCGCGAGTTCGAACGCTCTCCCCGTCTGTATTTGTTCCACAAATACAAAAAAGAGAGGTGATTACTACATTGGAAGCGTTGGGTTTGTTTTTCTACATCGACATCGAGGACGCACCTCAAACATCCAGTGGCAGATCTTGCGGCGCCAGGTGGACTCCATGCCGTGGCGCTGGATCTCGCTCAAGTACTTGTCGTTGCGCCGGATGCATCCGCCGCGGGTTTCCTGCTGCAGCAGCATGTCCAGCACCTCGGTCGCGTCCATGGTCACATTCGGCGGGTCAGCGGGGGAGGACTCCTCGACACACGGCAGCGCCACGCTCTCTTCTTTGCACAACAGGTCGTCGATGGCCATCGTCGAAATGGCGGTCAGGTGGGATGGAGGGGGTGAAGACAAGCGAGACTGTCGTGGACAGCACAGAGATAGAGAGAGGGGGGGGAGGCTAGTGAGTACACTGGTGCTGCGTCCTGTAGCACAGCTATTCATTCACACACACACAGAGGCACATGCAGACGTCGACTCACTCTCAGGGCTGGACGAGAAGTGAGTGGGAACCGCGCTTTCGAACGCATGGCTCTCTTTCTCGCAGACCCGCCCGCGAGCCCATGGACCCATTGTGTGTTTTTGCGGAGACCGGGTCACCTATCGCTAGCGCGGCGATTGGATCCAGCATCTGGTTTCGATCCGTCGTCCGCCAATCACCGACTCTCGTGTCTCCCAGACGCCGATCCATTGGCGATTAATGGATGTGTGCCCATCCGTCCGGTCAGAACCGTCCTGACACGGGCGGGCGAGGAACCGCAAGGAGAGACCCACCTGGCTCGGGTTTCACACGCGACAGCAAACCTCGACGCATCCCCCGCATCTGCTTCAGCAACCCCTCCCTTCCTTCGAGCGCGCACACGTGGTGCTGCGTTCCCGTGCAGGATATCTCGATGTGTCAAGTGCGAGAGCAGTGTCCGCGAGGCACGGAGTCGTTCGATAAGCAGAGCGTCGATGTGACCGTGAAGACTTGGCATTTTGGTGTTTTTTGGTGTTGTATTTTTTCGAAGGCGCAGGTTGTGTAGGTATCGTTGTGAGGGTTGGTTGAACCCGTGCGGAGTCGGGTGGCACATTAGTCATTACAGTCGATGTGCAGGCAGACCCAGCTGGCCGCGTGGAGGTCCAAGTGTAATTGGCGGAAAGAGAGACCCGAATGATAGAGGCACTTGACGATGCCTGTGGTCGATCTAAGGAGCAAAGTGGAGGGAGATGCGACTTGTTGTGGATGTGGAAGGATGGCTTCGACAGTTCCCCGCATTCTGCGATTGTATTTTGGGGTTTGTCTTTTTTGCAATTGACGATTGGGTTGATGTGAGGAGTAGGACCCAATCACCCAGAGTTTTCTTTAGAAGGTGTTGTGGATACGGGTTGAAGAGATGGAAATAGAGTAAGAAATAGAAATATGATTAGACATAGAAATGGATCACGTTAGGGTTTGAAGAGATGTGTTGACATCAAGATAGGGTTTACAAATGTGAGATGCTAGGGTTTAGGGTTTAGGGCCCCTAAACGGGGTATCCAAGTATAGTGAACTCAAGTGAAGCCGGTGCACCCTTTTCTTCTGCACCTTGTCGTACCATTTTTGGCTCGGGTTTCCTATTTAAATGCACCTTGTCGTACCCG
>JAASGH010000329.1:0-17388 GCA_023334155.1 Globisporangium heterothallicum
CCACACGACGTCGTCTTTCTACGCAGTGTCCTAGGTCACAGGGTTTTCTGAAGAACGCGGTCGCACTGCCATTGCGGCAGTCCATGTCAACCACTCTATCTCGCATCCCATCGGACGAGATAGGGAGGTCCATGGACGGAGAGAAAGAGCACTACGATTGCAATTGCGAGTGCGCTCACTCGATACACACTATGTGCCATATCGAAGTCCTTAATGACGAGAAAGTGTTCCGTGCGAGCAAGTCTAACGAACTCTCTAAGTGCAGCGCAGGTCAACACCGCCAAGCGTCCAAACGAGTGTTTGGATGGCCGCACTAGGTTCAGTGCTGTAGACGAAGCAGAAAAAAGAGGTGACGTCATGGGACATCACCACAGTCGTGTCATCGACGCGCCGCTCTCAACTTCAACCATGACTGCATCACTGATCGTCAGCAACACCTCCACAAAGCGATCCTATTAAACTTACGAGCCTCATCAAATTCAATCGGGATCCATCATTTCTCGGCTCAGTGAATGCTGCCTTCTTCAATAATAGCACACAATGAAAACGGAGTGGAGAGAGAGCGTATATCGACTACAAAAGGTTGCACAGCACCACAAATCCACAAATAGTCGTGCGTGCACGGTAGCTCTCCGACTAAGTACGTCGTCAAATTCACTCGACGCAAAACAAGGGAAACACGACGTTCCTGCATTCCCATTTGGCGCATTGCAGTACCACCACCACCAGCAGCAGCAGCATCTTCCGCGCTTCGTCCGTTTGCCTCTAAAGCGATGACGCCGTCCCCCGTGAAGCGCAAGAGCGACTCGATTCCCGAGGAAGAGGTCGAGCGCGAGCAGTCCCCGCTGAGCCCCACAGGCGCCTCGAAGCAACAGCTCGGCGACAACGACCGCAAGCTGCGTACGTGGTTGCTTTACGCGCAACGCCCTACATAGAAGAAGGGATGCATGCGTCATGAAGCACCAGTAGTTGGTTCACACGCGATTTACGTGTTTGTTGACTGTGCGATGTAGTGTGGAAGCCGACGCAAGCGATCCTGGAGACGTCGCACTGGACGCGCTTTACGACGTTTGTCAACGAGCAGTACAAGTACGTGTGCCATCGTGGACGTTGGAGTGGGAACAGTATTTGTTGCGTATGCGAGCTTCGGACGACGGTGCTGAGTGTTCTTATTGCTATTGTGTGTGTGTGTGATGTAGTGTGACTCTCTCGAAGCCGGATGAGCTGTGGACGTGGTCGGTGGAGCACCTCGAAGAGTTCTGGGATGCGGTACGTGTGGTCTTTTCCTCATACCCTCTCTACCGTTGGGACTCACACTCTTGGGCTTGGTCGTCTCACTTTCTTCGTTCTCTGGAAATGCAACTATCGTGCAGTGCTGGAAGTACACTGGCATTATCTCGTCCAAGCCGTACGAGAAGGTGATCGACGATGTCCAGAAAATGCCTGGAGCCAAGTTTTTCCCCGGTAGTCGTCTCAACTTTGCCGAAAACTTGCTGCGCTTCCGTGACGACCACCCTGCGATCGTCTTCAAGGCCGAGACGAGCAACCAGGAGACCGTGATCACCTACGAGCAGCTCTACTCTCGTGTTGCCCGTCTCTCGGCGCGCTTGGCGGAACTCGGTGTGGTGCCAGGGGACCGCGTCGTTGCGTACACGCCCAACATCCCAGAAACGATTGTCGCGATGCTTGCTGCGACTAGTCTCGGTGCCATCTGGTCCAGTTGCTCGCCAGATTTCGGCTCCCAAGGCGTCCTCGATCGATTCGCGCAGGTACAAACAGTGGCACTATGCATGAGACATGGCAAGGATGCGGTACCCAACTCTAACCACAATGCGTGTCATCCGGATGTAGATTACCCCCAAGGTCGTTTTTGCGACCGACGGCTACTTCTACAAGGGAAACCGCGTGGACACGATGCCACAGCTCAAGGAAATCATCAGCAAACTGCCGTCGGTGGAGAAAGTGGTGATTTTCCGCTTCACGATCCAGCAAACCCAGGATCTGGACCTCTCGAAGATCAACAACGCTGCGTACTACGACCAGTTCCTCAGTGAAACGGTCGCGTCTCCATCGCAGAGCATCAACTTTGCACAATTGCCATTCGATCACCCTGTGTACGTCATGTACAGCAGTGGCACCACGGGACTGCCAAAGTGTTTGATCCAGGGTCCTGGTGTGCTCTTGAACCACTTGAAAGAGCACACGATTCACTTGAACATCTCTCGCAAAGATAAAGTGTTCTACTACACAACGACTGGGTAAGTTCACACGCTGGGAGATAGACTGGATGCCGAAGATGCTTCTCGTGTTCTAACACTCTGATCTTGACTGTAGCTGGATGATGTGGAATTGGCTCGTGAGCGCCTTGGGTGCCGGTGCGACGGTCGTCATTTTCGATGGGAACCCATTGTACCCTTCGCCAAGTGCGCTGTGGGAGTACGCGCAAAATGTTGGCGTGACGGTTTTTGGAACCAGTGCACGCTACTTGGCTGCTGTGATGGATTCTGGGTGCCGACCTGGAAAAGAGTTTGATTTGTCCAAGTTGAGACTCATCGCGTCGACGGGCTCCCCAGCGAGCACAAATATCTTCAAGGTATGTCGTTGCCATGCCTGAGCCAATGTCTTTTGCAAATAACTAATCTGCATTCGTCCATGTTTGCGCTTGCTGCTTTAGTTTGTCTATGAAGATATCAAGAGCGACGTCCAATTCGCATCCATCAGTGGTGGGACAGACTTGAATGGGTGTTTCGCATTGGGCTGCACGAACTTGCCAGGTAGGAAGGAGCAAGTCCACACATCTCGGTCACATGCTAACGTACGCATCGTGCGCATCCATTCACTCACTCATCGTGCATGTGCATCGCCTCTTCTCTGTGCAACGACAGTGTACGACGGTGAGCTGCAGGTTCGTGGTCTTGGACTCGATGTGCACATTTACAACGACGATGGGAAAGAGGTTTTCCAAGAACAGGGGGAACTGATCTGTGGCAAGCCGTTCCCATCGATGCCGCTGCATTTCTGGAACGACGCGGATGGATCCAAGTACTTTGGCGCATGTAAGTGTCGGAAGTGCTTCTGCATGTCAATCGTGTCTTGGGGTCTGTGGACATAATCGTTGGTCAACTTGATATGGTATATAGACTTTGACACGTTTCCAAACATTTGGCGCCATGGAGATTTCGCCGAGGTCACCAAGCACGGAGGTGTTGTGATCTACGGTCGTTCCGATGCCACATTGAAGCCGGGCGGTGTTCGTATCGGCACAGCTGATATCTACAAAATTATGGAGGCGGTGGACGAGATTGCCGATTCCGTCGTCATTGGCCAAAACTACACATTGAACGATGGCACCCCTGATGTTCGCATCGTGCTGTTTGTTGTTATGGCCGAGGGTTTTGCATGCACTCCGGAGTTCGAGAAGAAGATCTGCAAGCAGATCCGAGAGCAGGCTTCTCCTCGCCACATGCCTGGTCTGATTGTCGCGTGTCCGGAAATCCCATACACGGTCAGCGGTAAGAAGGTAGAGCTCACGGTCAAGAAGATCATCGATGGACATGCTGTGACGAACAAGAGCGCGTTGCGCAACCCAGAGAGTTTGCCTTGGTTTGAAGCGTTTGCTGCTTCTTTGAAAAAGTGACAAACGCAACTACGTACCCACTGAATGCAAGCATTCCTATTGAACCTTGTTTTCCATTTGATCCGTTTTAAAACCAGAGAGGCATACCTTTACAGAACGACGACAAGATGAGCGTCGCCTGTTCTGCTCTCCACGCTTGGTTTGACTAGGTTTGCGACGTCTGCAGATCTCGGAAGAACGCATCGAAGTGGTTGTAGATGTCTTCCCCAGAGCTCCATGGCACCACCGAAGCCTGCACTTTGTCTTGATTCGCGTGCAGCTTCTTGAGCAGACCGTAGGATTTGCCGTCAGCGTCATTCGCACGCGCAAACACCATATCCTTGACAGAGAGTCTGGTGGAAGGACAGAAATCCCCATTGCCGTCACCAACGTACAGGACATGCGAGAACGGGCGTTCACTCAGGATCTGCTCGATGATCTTACCCTTGCACATGTTGGCGGGGCAATTCGGACATCCATGGGGGTCCAGATGGAGCGCGTGGTACGGCTGCACACGCAGTCGCTTGCCGTCTCCTTCTTCAAAGACGCCTGCATTCGTGAAGACCTCACTCACATGCTCCAAGAGCCCGTGGTGCTCCAGCATGGCTTCAATGTACACCGTGTTGGCGTCGCTGACGATCTTGAGCACGGCACCGTGGGTCTCGACCGCGAGCTTGACGGCGTCCAGCATTTTGTGGAGGATCGGGATCCGCGCAAGCGTGTCCTTAATGACCTCGCGGGTGACATGCGGCTGCTGGACGGAGAGATCGAGCAGCAGGTCGTCCATGAGCTTGGTCCACGACGGCGGCTGCAGCTGGTTGTAGCGCTCCAGATAGTTCTCGAGCAGCGTCGGGTGGAGCTGCTTGAAGATGAACGTGTCGGAGTTTTCGTTTACGAGCGACCAGTCGTAGTCAAACACCACGAGCACAGGCGCCGCATTCGCATCCCCGATTGCAGCCATTTCCGCTTCCTTCTCTTCAAATTGACAACCATGCAGCTCCTAAAAACAAAAGCAAAAAAGCGGATGCGAAACGGGCGGTGGGGTTTTGTTGTGAATATGGGTTTAGTGGAAAGCCCGCCTGGCACTTTCGTAGCAGCACTCGGACTCGGATGCGAGTGGCGGGTCTGCAAACCCGACCTGCATCGACAAACCCGACCTGCTAAGTACGATTGTCGATTCGCATCACCAGCAGAAATGGCGGCAAACGCATCCAGTCTGGTTCGTGGCCACTCCTATTGGATCCACACTTGCTTTCGTTACCGCAAGTTCGTCAAGCATGGGGCTCTCGGCGCAGGAATTGAACGCCGAGACGCTGTACCCGGGCGACACTATCGAGTACTTCTCTATGGTTAGTGTGATCTGTGTGGGTGTGCTCTGTGAGAGAGAGAGTGCAAACACTGTCCAAGTGCAGCAGTGGCGCATTCTGAATGCAGACGACTCGTCTGTATATGGGTGTACGACATGCCTGGTGCGAGTTGCACTTTTGCGCTGCGTATACACTAACACTGTTATGTGCTACTCTGTTGCATGTGTGGATGGGTGCGTGTAGGCGTTCGTGAACGGAGATCCGCGCGGTCATCGTGTCGCGAAGGTCCTCCAAGTGCTCAAGGATGAGACCGAGTACCCGCTTCGATTGGAGAGTCAAGAGATGTACGTTGCATGCTGACTCCTTACTCCAGGCGGAAAGCACACGGTGTGTGCTCCATAGTAACGATATATGCTTGGCGGTGGCAATGCGACTGCTGTTGTATGGACAGACTGCCGATCACGCTGATGATCCGCCGCAAGCTCGATCGCCATGGCGACGAAATCGATGCGGCTGGTAAACCGATTGTATTCATGGCTGTGCGTGTTTTGATTTGGCCACTTGCGCGGTGCTAGGGTGTAGTGGCGAACCCATTTTGCTTTTGTGCGTTTTCAGATGCAAAGTGGCGAAAAATTCGTACGTTCAAGCTGGTGACAGGCGAAGTGAAAGGGACGACGCGCGCCGATCGGTTGAACGCAGGGCTCAAGCTTGTACGTTTTCCAAAATGGTCCAGAAATCTCCCGCAATGCGTGCTTGGATGTGTCTCACTCCTGTTTGTGGTGGCAATATCTTCCCTATCCACAGAGTCTCGCCAGCGCGATCCAGGCTGCGAGATCTCAGGTTGCAGCACAAAAGAGCAGGATTGGGGAAGAGTCAAAACGCCGCGAGGAAAACGACGAGGAGGGAGCGAAGGACGAGAAGAAACGGAAGAAGCATCAAAAACAAAAGAAAAAGCACAAGGCGCTAGAGAGTAGTACTGGCTCGAGATTCCAGCAGCAACAACTCCCGTTTCTTAAAAGCGATCCTGTGAATGCTGCCACGAAAGACAAAACAGAGGAGGAGGAGAAGGACCTCAAGCGAGTGCAGGAAAGCGAACTCTCTCGTAGTAAGCGCACCAGTTTGGATACAATGAGCAGGAGAACCGCGCACTCGACCTCGACGGAAGTACATATGAATGGAGCCAGTAGTCACGGATCTCTACTAAAGCACAAGAAACCGCGCTTTCTTTCGCCGAAAAGGGTGCCTCGCAGTCCCGTGAGCAAAGCACGGCATCACTCCCTCGATTCGGAGAAACGAGTGAGCAAGGAAAGCAGCAAGTACTTTGCCCAGAAGCAGCACAAGAAGCCACAACGCAAGTCGAGTCTGATCCATTTCGTGGACCAAATCGAAGAAAAGAAGAGTTCACAGAAAACAACGCTGGACGAATACCTCGCATTGGACAGGAAACAAAAAGACTTGATTGAGGAAATGCAGGGACCCAAGAAGAAAGAAGACGCTAACACTGGCAGCAGCAAATGGGATCGAGACCGAGAGCAGTTCCGCAGCAAACACCAGCAGCAGCTAGGTAATCTGAAACTGAGTTCCGCGTCAATGGGCAATTGGCTGAAAAGTGGGAAGCAGGAGGAAGGGAAGGCATCGTCGTCATCTAAACACAGGCGATCAAGTATGGAAAGCCACGGCAAGAAGAGTCCTATCCAGCAAGCACAACCGCGAAGCTTTGAACTGCACCGAGCAACACGACCGAAAGCTCCAGGGAGTACGGATCTGGACTTTTCGATGGCCACGGAGCATACCTCTTCCATGAGAAGAAGAAAAGCAGCCGACAGCGACAAAGCCAGGGACCCCAAGTACGTCAAGAGGAAGCGCTCCAGTGATTTTTCCTCATCCCCTGTGAGGGTTCCATCGAACACGAGCAAGCACCATGACAAGCCGAATTTGACGAACACGTGGATGTCGAAGCGGAGATGATGTGATATGCGTGGTCTCTCGCCTGCAAACTTATTTAGGTCCGACCAGACCAACAACTCGCTAGACTGTAAGATGCAATTGACAGCATTGGGTTGACCTGTCATGCGTGTGTATTGTTCTCGGTTTAAAGCGCAGGCGGTTGTTGCTGCTTTGCGAGGCGGAACCCTCCATCGTCGAGTCGCCACACGCCAAACGTATAACACAAGCGAATCAATAGAATCTCGCGCAGCATGGTGAGCGTGGCCGAGATCACACTGAGCTTCGATCCCGGGATTTCGCGCCACTGCACTGCTACTTCCTGTAGAAACATGCATGGTGATCACAGCAACACAGAAGAGAGCGAGTGAGAGGGGACATCCAGAGTGGCAATGGTTTCGCTTGGCAGGTATGCGAGATTGTAGCGAGGAGACGCGGAGGCTGCGGGTTACCTTCACGCTCAAGTTCTGTGCCGCAGCGATGTACAGCAACTCGACATCAAACGCCCAGCGCTCGATGTGCATCGGCGCAAACACGATGCGCGCCGCCGTGCGGTCGAAAAGCTTGAAGCCGCACTGTGTGTCGCGCACGTTTTTCACACACAGCGTGGACACGATCAAGTGGAACCCATGCATCAGCAGGTTGCGGAGCGGGTGGCGCTTCGCGATCGCTTCTTCCTCGAGGTGCGCGCGACTACCACACACGACCACCCCCTGCTTGCCGTTTCGCGCATGCTCACTCTCGACCACCGTTTCCAGCTTCGCGTAGTCGCGGATCTCGGTCGCGTTGTCGGCATCGGCAAACAGGATCTTGGCGCCACGCGCACGCAGCACGCCCTTGCGGATCGCCCCCCCCTTGCCTTGGTTTTTCTGTAGGCGCAGCAAGCGAATGCGCTCAACCGTGTGCTTCTTCACTTCATCTAATACCACCTCCACGGTCTTGTCCCGGCTGCAGTCATCGACGACGATGATCTCGTACGTGAACGCTCTGTATAATTCATGCATCGTTCAGTCGTATAAAAAGAGAAACCACAGTCAGAACTCTCTAGATACACAAAGTGCAGAACGTACGGGTCTTTCGCTTTCCGCTCTTCCAGATACGCCACGGTGGCATGCAGCGTGACAACGATTCGGTCTTCTTCATTGTATGCTGGCAAGATCACCGACAGAGACCGGGTCGCTTTCTCATCACCCAAGAAGCCAAACGCATGTCTACAGACGCACACAGATATACATAAGAGACAGTCGCATGAGTCTTCAACAGGCAATGCAGACAGCGGGGGGAGCAGTACAAAAAAAACATCAAGAGCAAAAAACGCCACAGTACAAGCGCGTGGTTGGGTTCGGATCGTTTGGGTCTTCGAACGTGCTTTCCTGCGCGGGGTCCACTTCCTTCGCGAGTCGCCGCGCTTCGACGATCGGTTCGCGCACCCACTTGAGCAGCAGCAGCACGCCCACGCTCAGCGGTGCGAGCACGACGAGCGCCACGGCATTGAAGAGCAGCGCATTCGTCATCGCCTTGTGGGTTTTGTCCAAATGAGCTGCAATGATCAAGTGCTTCGTGTCAACACGTTGAACAGGTTTTTGTGTCGGAATTGTCGGAAACTGATTGTTGGTGCATTGTCAACACTTGTGGGTTTTGTGCGCTGTCGAAAACGGTGGATCGACCTGCATTCTGATATCACCGAAACTCTGCAAATTTGTTGTGTGTTCCATTCGGAACTAGCTCGAACATCCTCGGTTGAGTTCTTTTTCTGACTGTTTCAAACACCCGACTTTATTACAAAATATATGGTTTGATACGTGTTATCGAAAATAGGCGAGAATGGACTGGTTTGAGTTATTCTAACCGAAATAAGTAAGCATGAACGCATCGGTTCGCTCTTGCTGCGTCTACATGATCGAAGTCTCATTCGGAGACGACGCAGCAGTCGGGGTTTTTGCGGATCTGTGCACCCACTTGTTGCCATCTCCACCACAGAGAAAGATCCGCCAGTTCGTGAAAAAGCCGCGATCAAACGGCGAGTTGTCGTCTGGTAAAGTGCAAAGGTACGTGATCGCTGCACGGCGCGCATGCTCCCAAGAAGTCTACCAAAAACCAAATGCACCACGCGGTCAGCTCCACATTACTCACACTATTGAGAGCAGGCATTGCGACGCTAAAGGAAATGTCGAAATGTACCTGGTTGGTGGAGATGAGAAACGCTTGGTACAAGAAAAGCGGAACCGAGATCAGCAGCACGCAAAAGATGGTGAACCATGCGATGATGTAGGGCCAATTCACTTGGAACCACTCGTCAACACTCGACTGAAGCGTGAACGCATCGGCTGCGACGCCGATCATCAGCATCCCCTCCACTGCTTGAATAAATAAGTACGCGACGAACTGGCGGCGATTTTTTTCGCCAACACACGTCCCAGCGCAGTCGCAACTATAACAAAATGTCCACACACATCACATGTATGCGTCAGTCAATAGCCCGGTATCCTCTTCCGTATAGCGTATGTGCACGAACGTACTGGTGGTCATACTGCTGCACACATTGTCCGCAATCCTTGCTAATACATCGCAAGCAACACGCCATTCCAAATACGCATTACTGTCAGCCAAATACATTCGCTAGGAAAGAAACGCAAACAGTTGCGTTACCAGTGCTTTGTTCGAAGCGGTTGCGTCAATAAGCAAAACTCGCAAAAGCGCAGTCCCGACGTGTCATTCTTGCGCGAGCTAGTATCATCCCCGCCACCACCACCAATGGCGCCATGACTGTCGTTGTGCACGAGCAAGTCCGAATCGCTGCTCGGCTCTGCTGCTCTCGCTCCTCCTGCTTCTAAGTCGTGCGGCTGTTCGCTGAGTCCCAACTCTCTCGCATACCCGGGCGAAGACGTCTGCAGGATGACGTAGCTGCTCAGATTCGCGACCGCGACGACGATGACGAGTACAAACCAGACCATGGAGAGCGCGTCGGGACTCAGCGAGCCGCTGTAGGCAAGCACGGCGTAGTCGTAGACGTGCAGAGCCACCCACCACGCGCGCGCAGACCACTTGCGCTGCGACGCGTGCTTCTCGCGGTCCAGATGACGCAGCGCCATGTTCAAGCGCCTGATGTTCTCGCTCTTTGACCTGTTTTTTCTTCGAGCAAATCCGCGTTGACCTGTACGGTTGCGCCTCTATTAGTAGCCTCTGGCGTATAATAGGCGGTTATGTGGAACGAGAGGGTGCCATCAAGTGGGTGCACTCGGATTTGAATGATATCAATGGATGCATTGGTGGCGTTGCTCGGTTTGACTACTTCCTTCCAGCCCGGATTGCAGCTGAATAGTGCTACTTGCTGCATCGTAGCCGGAGAGACGCACCAGCGCTCGAGCGCTTAGGATGCAGGCGTAGACGACGCGGTTGGTCCCAGGTTCAGCAGCTGCTCGAGCATGTCGGAGGCAGAATCCACTGCACCGTCCTGCGTTGGCTCGTTTCCTCTGTGCGTCAACCACAAACAGAGAGGAAACGGAGGGTTCAGCGAACACTATCCCGCGTCAGCTCGCCTCATGGAGAGAGCGGCTTGGCTCCACTTACCCTTCTTTTGTGGTCGTGGTCGCATGGCTGCCACTTGGTGGGAGATCCTTGTCAACAGTTGTCGCATTATGCTGCTGTGGAGGCGTGAGGTGCTCGGCTGCTTCCACGACCGCTACTTTTTGGTTTTCCGTGTGTGAAGTTGTTGGAGCTGGTGGTGGTGCCAAGTGCACGACTGTAGGAGTCCCCCCAAAGCCAGCAACAGGTGGTGTGAGCACCAAGCCGGATGCAGGTGCCGAGGCAGTAGCCTCTTCCTTTGGAGCTGATTCGATCTGGGTCTGCATCGCTTTTTCAGCATCGTGCTACAAATGGAAGGGTTAGTGTTCGTGGGAATACACATGTGCACAGATTGCTACCTACTTGCGCTTACCTGAGAAGTTTTAAACGTAAACGACGCCATGCCGCTCGTTGACGTCGAACTTGGCTCTACGTATTTGATAAAACCAGAATCTCGTGCCACTGGGTTGACGCGCGGTCCAAACGAAGCTGGATCCGGAACATGACCATCCAAACTCACCACCCAAGGTGCTGCTTCTTCCTGCGGGGCTACGTGGGACAAAACCGGAAATGTTAGACTTGACGAGAAGTTGAGTGGATCCAAGTAGGTAGTCAAAACGGAACGAACCAAGGATTTTCCAGTTGTGACCCGTTTTGTCTGGGTCGTTGAAGTCGTAGACTTGCGACCAGTGGTTGTTCGTCGGCTCAAGACGAGCATCTGCGAAATGCTATCGAGCGCAAACATGTGTGCATTAGTGTCTGGTGATGGGACGGGATGCAAAACACAAGATTTGTGTGGGTGCACGCACGCGCTCGATGCCATTGTACGCGCCGTTGAACGGAGCAAACTGCATCTGTTGGGAAGTCTCGATGATCGGATCCGTGAGCGAGTACAGGTAAAACGAGCATTGAGACGAATCACGCGTCCGCAATTGCTTGCTGAAGTCACCAAGAGGAAGAAGTTAGTTCAATTCTTTCCAGCATATACGACGAACACGTACCAAGCAACCGTGAACACACAGTTGGTGCAGTTTCTCACGAAGACTGATTCCGAGCATGGACCGATGAAGACTCGGCAGTTGGTCAAATTGTCGATCTGCACTTGGTCGCATTGGTCCAGAAGCAGCACTTCACACTCATCCAGGTCCGAGAGGTCAAACGGTTGGCTACATTGTTAGTACGCATATGGAACAAGAGAAAAACAAACTCGTGTTAGCTGCACAGTGTCATGAAGCGTAGTGCCATAAGCAGTAGTAGTAGTACTCGCCCTCCAATTTTGCCCGGCACTTTCATCAACGTCTGCTTCTGTTGGTTTCGGAACGTGTAGTTCGTTTCGAATTCGTACTTGCGCCACGCATTCCGGTCTTCGAACGTCGTGCCGTCACTCGCTGTAAACTACATGCAGCACAAACGCATTTTGTGCAGGTATGGCGCACGTAAGGTTGACAATCCATGCATCCCCGACGACACATTGTCACGCCACTCACCACCACCATCTTGGCACTGCTTCTCTGCTGCTGCTTCTCTGCTGCTGCTTCTCTGCTGCTGCTTCTCTGCTGGTGTGCGTTCGTGTGTTGTTGTGTTGTGTTTTAATAATGACAACACCCACGCGCCTTCATTCACTTCTTCCTGCCGTTTATGGCTCTTCGCTCAAAACAGTTGCGCACAATGCGACTTTTCGTGTCCATCAAGATAGCTTAAAACAGTGCTTTGGTCAAATGTTGGTGCAAAACCGTGCATACCGGTACCTCTCCGGTAGTACCGGTAACTCGAGTCTCTCAAGCATCCGCACACATCCGCACACATCCAGCTCATTTGTCCCAGACAAGCGAAAATGGCGGACGAATGCCACCGTTCTAACAGCAGAAGGTCCCGCGGAGCAGCGATACAGCGGCCATGGCGCACTGCACCAAAGGCGCGTATTGCTGTGGGTGTGTGCTTCCTCCTGCTCGTACAGCTCTGTGTCGTCGGCGTTGCGCACGCAGAAACAGCGACAGCACCAGCAGAGCAAGACCGTCCAGTGTGCGATGCCACGCATCCAGAGGATGCCACCAGCACCAGTAGCGCCGACAGCGAAGTAGCAGCACCAGCACCACTGCTGCCAAAGTGCAGAAGCTTCACGCACGCGGACGTGAAGCAGAAACACGTCGTGTTCGTGTCGATCGCGATCAAGGGCCACGCATTGCCCCTTTTGCACATCGCGAGTGAGATGAAAGCGAGGGGCTACAAAGTGTCGTTCGCGACCCACGAGTCGGGCAAAGACTGGGTGCACAGCTACGGTGTGCCGTTCATCTCGGCGGGACCCTTCCCGATCTCCGCCGAGGATCTGCGCAGCAAACTAAAGGTTATGACCCGCGACTCGTCCAACTTCCGAGGCATCCTGACGATGTTCAACGACATCTACGTCGCCGCAGCACGTCCCATGTTCGATACGCTGCTGCCACAGCTGACCCAAAGTCCGCCGGACCTGGTGGTCATGGATATTGCGACCATCGGTGCCCAGGATCTCGTGCATAAGCTGCAGCTTCCCTACATTATCAACTCGCCCTCGATCATGTTTGACTTGGGCGGTACACCCAGTTACATCCCAGCATGGGGGACTGGGTACAGCATCCACATGTCGCTCTGGAACCGATGCATGAATATCCTGTTCCCTCGGCTGCTGTCAGTGGCGCTCACGCCTCCGTTCATGCAGCTCAACAAGATGCGCTGGGAGCTGGACTTGAAGCCCTACCGCTCGCAGCACGACGTGTTTAAAGGAGCGCGCGTGATTTTGAACACGGCGTTCGGGCTCGAGCATCCTCAGCCAATGTCGCCTCTCATCGATACGGTTGGTCCCATTTTACCTGTGCAAGGCAAAAATGGCAGTCGGGATTCCAGAAAGCACCTCGTCGGGTCATCTTTACAAAGCTGGCTGGACGCGTCGCAGCCGAGTTACGGTCCCGGAGCTGCAGGTGGTGGTGGTGGTGGTGGAGTCGTGTACCTGAATTTGGGCACGCTTGCGTACATTGATTCCTGGCAGGCTCAGGCGCTGATCGATGGGTTAGTCCTGCGTGGCGACGAGCCTGCTGTGAAAGTGCTATGGGTGCTGCCAACGGATCAACGCAACATCTTGCCCAACGATTTGCCTCCCATGTTAAAAGTTAAATCCCCAAGTGGGGTCTCCAATATCGACATCCTATCGCACCCAGCAGTCAAGCTCGTGATCTCGCATTGCGGCATGGTTTCCGCGCAGGAAGCGCTGGTCTACCAGAAGCCTTTGCTCTGCATCCCGTTCCTCGTGGACCAACCGGACGTGGCAGCACGTGTCGTGGACTCTGGAGCTGGTCTTGCCATCGACAAGAATGTGCTCAGTCCCAACGAGGTGCAGCGTGCGGTGAAAGAGCTTCTCTCGAATGTGTCGTACGCGCAATCTGCGGCGCGCGTGGGGCGATTACTGGAACGTGCAGGCGGCACCAATCGCGCGATCGAGGTGATTGATTCTGGTCTCCGATTGGGGTTCCGTCACCTGGAAACGCTCGATCTCACGTCCCCATGGCACAAGACAGCACTACTGGACGTGTGGACGGTGTATGCCGCGCTTTTCTGCATCCTGGCGGTGTTGATCCGGATTCAGTGGCTGTTGTTGTACTTTGTCGTCTCCGAGGCTTTCAGTTTCATCGGGGGAGTCGTGTTCGGACCTCCGAATCCTGCTGCTTTGTCTACTTCGTCATCGATGGTGGAAAATAATCCGACAAAAGAGGGCGACACCAGTCAGCAAGGCAATGAGAGTGAGGCGAGCAGTAGTGTAGGAGCGAACGAGCGAGTGAGTGAGTGAATGGGAAACGTACCTCATTTTTGATATTCGAACAATGCGTTCCTGTGCCTCAATGACCCATATGTCGTCGAAATTCGGCCAGTTCTTCTTGGTATCGCCGCTCTCGGTCCTCTTTCTTGAGCTTTTCAGCCGCGAGCAGTGCCGATCGCTGCTCTCTCTCTACACGAGCCGCATCGGTGAGGATTGGCTCCTCTTCCCATCTCGACGGACTCTGCTTCGCTCGCAGCTCGTGTGCATGATGGAGAGCTTGATCAAACTCGGAAAACGTGTAGTCTGTGGCTCCCGTCACGTTTGTGAACGAGGTTTCCTTTGCTGCCAGGTACGGATGCTGCCGCTTCTGCGAAACGCCAATTGGTGCGATCGCTTTGCTATGTGTCGAGGGGAACACTGTGGTTGAGAAATTTGGAATCGAGGTCTCACCCTCGTCATGCTCATCCTGTTCAAAAAAGCCACGGAATGCCAAAACACACATTTCGCGGTCAGTACAGAAAATGCCAAGCACGCGGCGAGACACACCATTTGTGCACTCAACGAGACGTACCGGATGGTCAGACGCATTGGGGAGGAAATCAGGTTCTGCGAAGGACTCAAGTGTCGCGATTGCTGCTGCTGCTGCTCCTTTGCGGATCCGTAGCAGGTTCAGTTGCGACGGCGCAGAATTCAGCACCCGTTTTGGTACCACTCGTAGCGGACTGTCGGCCGATGGTTTCATGTTCAAGTTGTCGACCGGGGCGGTGCGAATCCGAGCGGGTCCGCTACTGTTGTGGCCAGAGCGAACCGATTTCGCGGCGCTCGGGTCGACTTTCCGCGCGAAGGGATGCTGCAAAAGCTCCATGGCACTTGGTCGAAGCGCAGGGTCGATTGCAAGACACGCACTGATGAACGAGCGCGCGTCGTCTGATAGCTCCCCCGGAAGCGGTGGCAGCGCTTCAAGGTGTGCAACGTAATACAATAGCGAGATTTGCGAATCGAATTTCTTGTCTCCCCAGAAGGGCTGACCCGTGAGCAAGCGCAGCACACTGCACCCCACGCTCCAGATGTCGGATTTCCGGCTTCGCTTGGTCTGCTTGATCACTTCTGGCGCCATGTAATTCGGTGTGCCGCGCATGGACTCGTTGTTGACGCACGTACTGGAGCTGATGAGGCGAGACGCACCAAAATCCGCGAGCTTCACGATGCCATGCTGATCCACAAGAATATTTGACGGCTACCGCCACCAAAGTCGCACAGGAACGCGTGGACGAGTCAAGAGGTGTACGCGTGAGTAGATGATACAGTATGAAACGACGGAGCGTGTGGTGGGCGGACGTACTTTGATGTCGTGGTGCACGATGTTCTTGGCGTGCAAATACGCGACGCCACGAAGGATTTGATGCGTGAATCGCCGCACGATCGTCTCGTTGCCGCCAAACTTTTTGCGATTTTGCTCGAGGTTCCCACCAGGTACCCATTCCTGAAAACACACACAGAAAGCAACAACAGTCGGATTCGCGCACACAGATCATCAGACAGACAGGGATAAAGTACTCAAGAACGCACGGTGAAGATGAACAGCTTCTTCGCGTCATTGTCCACGTAGCTACCGAGGTACTTGACGATATTTTCATCGCGCAGCGACCGCAGCAGGTCCACTTCTTTCGTCGCGGTGCTGATGTCCAAGTCGTTTTCTTCCGCGATGAGGATCTCCTTCACGGCCATGAGGCTCCCCGTGCGCTCGTCGCGCGCTAAATAGACCTGCATGCCAGTGAAAACAAGTAACCGCACACAGCCGAAGTTCAGCAAGCAGCAGTACAAAGCACCTACAAAGAGAGGCTCAAACGTTTCACGATTTCCGCACCGTTCCGTAGCTCCCCGAGCCGATCGAATCGCCCTTCTTCCAGTCCACGATCTCGTCTTCGAAATCGTCTTCGTAGTACTCTTCGTCCTCTTCTTCTCCTTCTTCGGTCGTAGCTGTGGCGCTGGCCGTGCGCTGCACAGGAGCGACTGAGTCGTGCACATCTACTTCCTCCTGCATCTCTTCCGAGGACCCAGTCGTCTGGACGACCGACGACGCCGCATGACCGCCGAGTTTCCCCCAGACACCGCCACTGCGCGGACCGGTATTGTTGGCAGTCGGCAGCGAATGCGCGCGTTTCTTGCTTTTGCTCTTGCTGCTCTCAGCGGATGATCGGAGCGAATTCGCATACTCCTGCAGGCTGAGCGTGAGCGTGAGCGTGGAACTGCCATGCACATGTGCATGAGCTTCTTTGACCAATTCGGAGCGCACTTCGTCGACGCGGCTGTCCGAGTGGCGCGCGCTCGGCTTCGAGACTCCGCTGCCCATGCCACAGAGAGGATTCGCGCACAAACAGAGACAAGACGCGCTGTGAGAGACGACAACGATGCGCGAGCGAGACAAATCCGACAGTCGTGCCAGTGTGGGCCATCGAATTTCCACACGGGAGTGGGGCATTTCATGAAGCCATCTCGATCTTATCCTCAGTCGTCTTCAGGGGTACGCTGATAGGTACGCGACTGGACTAAGTGCGGTTATGTTTCCTATATAGAAGGATTCTATATAAGAAACGGAATGTGCACTCGGGTTGTGGGAAGAAAAACAAGACACTTGGAGTCGGAGATCGCCCGAACGAAAGGCAGAGAAGTAGCATCCTCGATGGGCTCAGGCATGAAAGCTGACGTGATTCCACAGCTGATGTGATGCTTCAACTAAACTGCAAAACCTCTGACACAACCCCTGCGCGAGTGGATCGAGACATTCGACGAATTTGTCCGTTCGATCGGTTTTGCTGTTTCCGACTTCGACTCGTGTCTCGGCATCAAGACCGACTAGTCCCGCGTCGGCAACTGCGCCACGTGGACACGCTACATGTGTGGTGTGTTCCGCACCCGTTCCGTGTGGGAAGTCGTCAACCGCCAAGAGACGCCGACGTTCACCGACCAGCGCGTGGAGGACGAGTGCGTGCGCTCCAACGACGTCGCGTTTGGTCTGTTGCTCTTGCATACGGACATGTGGATGCAGAGTACCATCATGTGGTCGGTGATTGTGAAGAAGCGTGGGCACGTCTGCAAGGACTGTGGCAAGGTTCTCAAAAAGCCGGACGCATCTATCTCGAGCGTCAGTTGTCCAGCATTGAGATGGA